>JAMKCH010010484.1:0-267144 GCA_023653785.1 Ophioderma brevispina | reverse complement strand
CCCACAATTTAATAAATTGTTCACACAATTTACTAAACTATTAATACCAGAGTTTACTAAACAATTTATAAACTATGGCCACATTTGAAGAAACTGTAGGAACAAAATATAAACTGTGGAAACAGGTTATAAACTGTGGGAAAAGATTATAAACTGTGGGAACACAGTAAACTGTGGCCACTATAAACTGTTCCCACAGATTACTGAACTGTGGTCCCAGATTTTTAAACTATGGTCACCGTTTTCTAAACTCTAGGAACAGATTGGCACAAACCGTTTATAATCTGTTCCTACTTTACAAAGATGTTCCTACAGTTTGGAAAACTGCGGGAACCGTTTATTAATTTATTGGAGCAGTTTAGTAAACTATGGGAACAGTTTACTAAACTGTGGGAATTATTTACTAAACTGTGGGAACAGTACAGGATGAGTCAAAAAGATTTACACTCGGTTTTATTTGAATTTTTCAAAGCAGTGAAAAATCTACCTAGTAGAGAAATTTTGAATTTTGAATTTGGATTTTAAAGATAGGTACCCATTTTTCATTCTGTCCACGGAATCACTGTTGTGGAATATGGCCAAAGAGACTTCGGATGAGTCTACACAAGTAAATCATAGCATTCTTTGTTTGCTTTGATACCTTTGTGTAAACCTTCAAATATCAAGAAAAATATCAAACTATTTCATTATTCTGAAATCAATAACAAATTATGGAATCTTATACCCAAATTTTGAATTACTATTTCAATTAATGTTCGAAATTGTTCACATATTTTTTTCGTGGAAACTTTGAATGCAATAATAGGCAATCCTATGCAATACAGCCGGCTGACCCACATTTTCACCGTAGCCTTCATGATCTGATGGTGTGGGGGCTACTTCGGGAAATCAATATTTGAACATAACACATTCAACGTCCGTCTATCTCAATACTTTACTCTCCCTTCCCTCTCTTCTGCTTGTCCTTTTCCCACTTTCCTCCTTTACCGGTAGCTTAAGATTATTTCCTGGTCAGAACCATGGGGGTGGGGACAATGCGCCCCTTCCCCTGCCCTGTTAAGCTACTGTCATTAACTTTTTTTAAGAAATATTATCAACAACCATTGGTACCGATAATGGTTACTCTAGAAAAACAAAGGTTATTAAGCATTAAGATGACAGTATAACTAAATGGACAAATTTGCTGCTGGGGACGTGAAGAATTGTACAACCGTGGTCAATATGGCTTTTGGCGGCTTTCGGTTAATTTCTCATATCTACAATATGCGAAAAGGTAAACTTTCGATTTCTTATCAATTACAGTGGATATAATGAGCTATTGTTTTCATCTATAAAAAATACAATTTCTAAACTTGTTAATTTTTTAAAATATTTTTCTGAAATCGAGTGTAAATCTTTTACTCACCCTGTATACTAAACTGTGGGAACAGTTTGCTAAACTGGGGAACAGTTTACTCAACTTTGCCCACAGAGTAACTGTGGCCACATGTTACTAAACTGTTGCCACAGATTACTAAGCTATGGGAACAGTCTAGTAAATTGTGGCCAAATATTACTGTGTGGGAACAGTTTACTAAACTGTAGGAACAGTTTTCTAAACTGGGGGAAGAACAGTTTAGTAAACTGTGGCCAAAGTGTATAATCCACAATTTAGTTTTCTAAACTGTCGTCCATTTTTGCTAAACTTAGAACAGTTTGAGTAACGGTTCCACAATTAGTAAACTGTTCCCACAGTTTAGTAAACTTTACCCAAAGTTTAGTAATTGTTCCCACAGTTTAGTAAATGTTCACACAGTTAGTAAATGTGCCCACAGAGTTTAGTAAACTGTTCCCACAGTTTAGTAAACTGTCACACAGTTTAAGAAAGTTTTAAAGTGTCACATTTTCTAACCCTTAGAACAGTTTAGTAAACGGTTCCACAATTAGTAAACTGTTCCACACAGTTTAGTAAAATGTTCCCACCAGTTTACTAAACTGTTCCCACAGTTTTAGTTAAACTGTCCATTGTTAACTTTTCCACGTTTCTTAGCTGTTCCCTTAGTTGACTAAACTTTTCCCACATTTCTAAAACTGGTGGGACATTATGGTTAAACTGAGAGGAAAGAGTTTAAACTGTAGAACAGATTATAAATTTGGGAATGTTTAATTAAACTGTGGAAGTAGTTTCTAAAAACTGCGGGAAAGTTTCTAAACTGTTTACAGCTAACAAATTCCCAATAAGGACGAGCATAAAATTCATTGGAATTAACCATGCATCACGAACAAAACAAAAATATGTGACAAATTATCTTACAATGACATTGAACTAGGACGGCCGAAAGTTAGAATGACACGTCAAGTACCTAGGAAAACATTGAAAATGGAAGACAAGACACCATTGAAAGAGGAACCAAGGTCGGAGTAGGAGCAGGGTGGAGGAAATTGTGAAATATAAAACATGGAAAAAAAGGGCATGTATAACGAGAAAAACAGATCCATGTCACTTCACAAGAGAAGTGTTCAACCTAATGCATTTTAAACAACTATGACAACGGATAAGAAGAACATGGTCTCTGACATATAACTAGAACTGAAGCTGATAACAACTTGTCGATCTATCGGAAAAGAAAAAATGTACATCGACATACGAAACAAAGAGAATGACAAAGTGATACTACAGAAACCAAGTTAAGACATCATTGAGAAGATCAGAGAATCAAAGTGGAGATGGGCCTGGGAAGGTTGCAAGACTAGACAATAGTATGGGGCATATCGCTTAACAAAATGGCATTCAAGGACAGGGTGGGAAATACAAGAGGGAAGATTGGGCGAGAATGACTCCACACCATGGGAATGGTCACTTGGAGTAGGATAACTATGTTAGAGACGAAGGGAGAGACGAAGTGTTAGAGGAAAGGATTGTCCAGGCCCCGGAAAAATGGATATAAACCTTAGCCTGAATGAACGAAGGAAAGAAGAAAGAAAACATTATGAAGACTGCGAAAAAACGAGTATACTTCTGGAATTAGATTAATTTGAGGCCTAGACTTAATGTACCTTCAATGAGTCGTTGCGGAGTGCTCGAAGAAACTCTTGCGACCTGTCCAGTTATTGCTTTTCAAAAACTCCCGTTGTAAAAATTACTCAAAAGACCAGGCCCTTATGCCAATAAACAGATGTTGTTTAAACTGATATGAAATCAGAAGTGCAGGCTTATTTATCACACACCCGAAACGAAAAAAATGCAACGACTACAGGGTCACTCCAAGAGAGGGGAAAACAAGAGTGAAAATGGAGTGAACTCGGTCGTAATTCGATCTTGTTGCAAAGTTTATTTGTAACGAGTGGTTTTTACTTTTCCCATATGAAATTCATTTTACTTTTCCAACTGCAAGAAATAAAAACTTTATCTTTATAGTCTTCATATAGAGTCAAATCCATAGAGGGGAACCCTTCGATACATTTAGAGCGTACAAGGTTTCACACTTGTTTCTGGCAAATTGTGATCGCATCGTGTTATGATCAATGCAAACGAAACGTATAATTAACAGGTAGCATTGCAAGTCGCGTAGATACATACACTAGTAGAATCGTTAAATCCGTCAAGAGCTGAGTTTCCCAAAGTGTCTTAGATGGTTAATCCATTCTATAGAAAATGGGTGGTATAATTTTGTAACATATTTGGTAAATATATTTTCTCTCTTCTCTTACTCGAAATTTGGACTTTTGGAGATTCGGGCAATTGGGGGGCGCTGCTTTCATTCACAGTCTTTTATGCCAGAAATGCTTCTCTTCGAGATATAAATCCCTAACTCAGGTACGTGTACCATTCTGAAGGTATTTCTTGGCACAACTGCGTATCTTTAAGTGCGTGTAGTTAGGATAAGTAGCTAGCTCTACCATAAAAACTTGCTATGAGTGCCAGTGTACTATACAAATTAAGGGGAAAACAAAGAGTAAGATCAAAATACTAAAAGAGGCGTACTATCAAACTAAAGGGTTTGAAACCCAAAATACGAAGAATTGTATTCTTTGTAAGTGAACATTTGGTGTTCAGCCATTGAAATCGAAGGTTTATGTTCTGCAATAACTGCTTTCCTAAAATTTGATGCATGACAAAACTACGTAACTTGACCAAAATTGTTTGTAATTCTAAATGTTTAAATGTTATACAAAAAAAGTATAAAAAGTAAAAAAAAAAAAAAAAAAAAATTATATTAAGTATTCATCCAGCCTATTTTAATGTATAGAAAAGGGCAAACGGATCAACTTTTAAAGGTAAATATCTCAAAAGGCGATTTTTGAGATAGTGTTTTTCCATAAATGTGGGCCGAAGTATGTTCGTATGGACTTGGTGATGGTGGCGGAACCGATGTCGGTGGACCGCACAAGTAATAACAGTGTCTATGCGGGGTGGATTTACGTTTGTAAGTTTGCACATGAGCACTAAGTCACTTAAATGACTATAACAGACTTAACTTAAGGATGCCTTAAGCTTAAATCTGGTAACATTCTGTTTCAGATTTTGTCATAATAAAATCAGATCTAGAACTGACGAAGTGTTGGTAATATAATTACATGAATATTAATAAAGAGCGTCTCAGAATTGATCCATGAGGGTCTCCACTTTAAGACGGACTGATTGTTTACTATTAAAACCATTTCAACCCATAATATTCTAATTTGGTGCAGTTTTCTTCTTCTCGTGTCAAACAATGGTTCTCAAATTGATCCAGCCAGAGATGGTATAATGCCTGGCTGCTTCACCGAATTCCACAAGGTCCTGTGGCATAGTTGCTCTGCAGTGGGAGGCCAAAGGAGTGGCCATGTCTGTGGTGTGTTCCACAAACCCCACAGGTAGTGCCTTGATCTGCTTCCAGGTACCCCACTTCTGCAAAGGAAACTTAGATCGCAGTCGTTATGATTCTCAATCTGGTGAGGCATCTCCATCAGACCATGAGGATGTCACCAGGTTCAATTACCAATAGATGTACTGGTTGATGGCAAGTCTCTATTTCCACAAGGCGACTCTCTTAAGCTCTTTAGAGACTGTTTCAAGAGGTGACTTTGTTTAAGAAACTCACTCTGGATTTAAGGCGGTTGGCAGCAGTTATCTGTCCAGGACATAGGTGCTTCATATTAGATAATTGGCAGCTACGCTCTTTGACATGCTCGTTACGCTACGACGCGGAGGTCTGGTGGAGCAATTTCTGCTAGGATGTATAAGTTCCTTGGGTGGACGGAGGGAATACTTGTTTTTGTGGATAAGCCGGCAGGAGGCATTTAAACGCTGAACACTTCTTGGCATGGGTCTAATCTTTCCCATACAGGACACGCATACTCTGCACATGAGTTTAGCATAGTGGTAAGTGTGTAGTGCGCGTCCGATTCTTAGGGTTAGGGTGTGTGGGCGAGCACCCCATCGTGCCCAGTTAGTTTTTCAAGATGTTATTGCGTAACATACTTACATTCGTCTTCTCGATGTGGGTTGATAAGGAGGTGCGGGTCCAAGGGAACTCTTAGGTAGACAGGGGTATCACAGTGCTCCAGGGGTTTCCAGACCAGGGATAACTTTAACTGACGGTTGGCTTCAAGGTTGGTAGTGGAAGCACCACACCCTGTCTTAGATGGATTTGCACGTAAGTGGTGTTCCTCATAATAGGGAGTGAGTTCATTCAAATCTTTGGAGAGTCTCCCTTCAAAACTGTGAGTCGGCATCTTGTGCACTACTTCCAAGATCGTCTGCATAAAGAAAACGACAGGTTCCTACCCTCCTAGGTTGGTCGTTGATAGATGTTGAACAGGAAGGGGCAAGCACATCATTGTGGTAGAGCATTCTGGAGCCTACGCCTCGGCTCCTAGCTGAACAAAGAACTTCCTGTTTGCCCAAAGCAATCCTCGGATAAGCTCACTCAAGCGGTTGTTCACTTGGTAATATTCAGAATTATGAGTAGGCATCTGTGTTAACAGCAGCGTCGTCGTGCTATAGGTCGACGAACACAAGCTCCGGTTACCATACCTCTCTCGAAACCACCCTCAATGAGTTGAGTTAGGTTGAGTACTTGGCTTGTTTCATTGCGGCCGGAAACCTGCTGGTTCTGCTATGAGGTGGTACGTCTATCCAAGGGTGCGATAGGATTGAGCAGAGGACGTTCAAAGAGCTTGTGGTATGGCTGAGGACTGATATTGGTCTGTAGCCTTGGATTGGATGGATCTTTCCCAGGCTTTAGGAGGTATTAACCTGTGCTTTCCTCAGATCTTTGGACTGGGAAATAAGGCAGCAATTTAAAGCTCAGAAAGCCATTCCTTTGCTACGGGCCGATATTTTTAGTACATCAGTGGAGATGTTGTCAAGGCCTCTGCTTTTCCTGGTTGAAGGTTAGCAATACCGGATTCCAATTCGGCCATGTTGAAGGGGCGAGTGAAACCAGGGTCGACACCGAAACCTCTTATGGTCCTGTTTGAATCTCTTGGGCTTTTGACTGCACCAAGTTGCCATTAAAAGCAGTTGGTGGGTAGCTTGGTTGGGTGTGACATCTGGCTGCTTTGGAGGTTCGGTTGGATCCCCTCTGAGCTTTCGGATGGTAGGACCATGCTTTCTTGTGTTATGGGTCATATCGGTGGTGGTGATTCACTTACGTATGACAAGTTTTGATCTTTCCTGGACGTCCTCTCTGACACTTCCTCACCCTTAGCAGTTGTTTCGCGAAAAAGGAACAGCTTCAAACATGGTGATATACTCTTGTGCAGTAAGAAAGGGGCCAACAGTATCACAGCATTGACAAATCCAAAAATACCCATGTTGGTTTCATTATGCTCTGTATAGCTTGACGAACTTTATCTACTAATCAGGTATTGCAGATAAGTGGAAGGTTGTTCGAAATCTAAATTTGTTGCTCTCAGATTTTATTGTAATATTTACAAAACAAAAAACCAATGAGAGATCACGCAACAATCATAAACATCGCTTACCAATTACAAAAAGCGAAAGAAGTGTACAAACAGAAATTACCAAAAACACCACGTAGTACCACACATTTACATAATCAACACTCTTTTTAGAAATGGATATGCAGTATAGTACGTCACAAATATAAGTAAAAGGAAGGAAATAAAAATAAAAACTCCATTCTAAATGATTTATGACTTGAAAGTTCCCCTTTTCAAAATTGTTCTTGTTGAGGGATGTATGATTATCAATATGTAGCATTACAAATCTTTCAAAATTTCGAAAATAAACAGGAAAGGTCGGTTGGTAAACAATACGTCTGTCTCTTTATTTTGTAATTGGTATTTTTTAAAGAAGAAATATCAATAATACGCCAAAGTACATGATCAAGCTTAATTCACAATGACCAAATTTTCAACATATGGTGACCAGAATTTTGTTGTTTTGAATCATAGTAAAGTGCATCAAGAGATGCTCTATGATTTGGAAAAGATGAGCGCGGAGTCATTGCCTAAATTTGCTTCCAAAAATTCCATTTAATTTGAAAAATCATATCAGTGTGCTGCACCAATCACTAAAAGCACACACTTTCTTAATATAACTGCTGCTTTTTCAGATGTTTTAAGAGCCTTTTGCAGATAACCATGGAAGTGGCACCACGATTTTTAGGCAACACGGCGCATAGTTTGGTGGTGTATATAAAACTATAAAAACAATGCAAAAAATTCAAGTTTGAGACAAAGTCTGAGGGCGAAGTTCAAAATGTGCCTGTGGTAATTCTCGTAAAGAGGTTTGGGGTTCAGTAGAATATCACAAATACCAAAGGTATGTTAATTGGTCTCTTATTTCTTATTTAGTAACTCAAATGTAAAACATATTTTAGCAAATCTATGAAAAAGAATTAAAAGAGCTGATTCACGGATTTTGGTGGGAAGGTGTCAACAGCTACCAAAAAAAGGAGTTATCGGAGGGGTTGGGAAATTGGTTTTTGGAGTCAAAGTATACCAAGTAATAGTAATCATACGATTCCAAAAAGGTATAGTTGTAATATTGCGGACAGAAAGTTTGGAGGATAGGCTAAAAACAGCAAAAATTCAAAAAACAAAGGGTAATTTTCAGTTGTACAGGGGTCAAATTTTAATACTCCAATTCTGATAAACAATGGTGTAAATTATTGGTGGAGCTCAAGGATTAAAATAAGGAATAGTTTTGACTGTCTTAAATGCTAGTTCCAATGTGGGGCCACCAAAGGTCAACAATTGATTCAATGGGGCTTGACATTGTTTTTCCCCTACATTCGGTAGTAAGCATTAAGACATGCAAAACTATTCTTATTTTTATCTATGAGCTCCATTTATAATTTGCACCGGTTTTTCCAAACGGAGTAATTTTAAAATTTGACCCCTTTACAAACTGAAAAAATTACCCTTTTATTGATTTTTTTGCCTATAACTCAAAAACTTCGACCCCGCCGATAGTACAACTATACCTTTTTGGAATCATTCTGATTAAACTTATTAACTTGGTATATTTTCAACCTGATTGGTCATTTCAAAATTTGACCCCTGTTCCCTGTTTATTGACCAATTGACTCCGAAAACCAAGTTCCCACCCCCGACAATAACTCACTTTTTTTTGTAAATGTTGGACACCCATACCTACCAAATCAGTTGAAATAGCTTCTTTAATTTTTTTCACAGATCGAAATTATTAGATGTATACTAATGGTCTTATCGGATTGTGTGTCCAAATAGCAAAAAACAAAGGACATTTTAATGAAAGATCTTGAACTACCTTGATTTTATTCATAGATATTTTTGTGTTGTGAAAACATACTAATAGTTTACACGTAACACGGACATTTTTTTATTCTTGTGCTATCTGTAAACGTTGAAACGAGGAATTTCGATTTTTTTTTATTCGTAATGCTATCTGTGTTGATTTGTCAAATCATGGCTTAAGTTTCAAAGTATAATGATAAGAAACACTGACATCAGTACTATTACCATTTTTCTTCTCCTTTAATGATACCATAGAGAGAGAGAGGGAGGGAGAGAGAGGGGGGGGAGGGAGGAGAGGGAGGGAGACAGAGAGGGGAGAGTAGAGAAGAGAGAGACAGAGGGGGAGGAGAGATATCCAAATGTGATGTGTCAATCTGGTTGATATAGTTTAGAATTAGCTTTTGAGGTTTCTCATCAATTCTCAACCCCCCTTAAAGTACATTCAGTCATTTTATGTTTCAAACAAAATGTTTTCTTCAAAATATATTATATTTAATATATGAATTATTAATCACATATTAAGTAATAGGTAACAGTTTAAACAAGTGTGTAATTTTTCCCGAATTATGTTACAATTTTTACTACCGTAGGTTTAAAACATGTGACGTAATTAGGTAAAAAATGTTACTTATTTATTAAGAGTTCTTTGCTTTATGCATAACTTGCGGGATATTTACATAACACACAGGTTCCGTGCATTTGAAGCTGCTGAGAGAGTGAACTCACCGAGGAATGAATTCAGGGGAGAGAGTACACCCTTTGAGTCACCTTGAGTGCATTTAAAGATATGTTCTTCAAAGTAAAGAAGCACATTTTGACTGTCAAAATACTTTTATCCCATTCAAATCGGGCATTCGGTTCGAAAGTTATTCCCGGTCACAATTCTAGTTCGCCGACTGATTCAAAAGCTTGCCTCAAAACAATAAAAAACAAAAAGAATGTAGTGCGCAAATTGTTTGTTATGTTTTTCACCCAGCTATTTATCATTTTCCTTGTAACTTCGTAACTTCTTAATGGAACATGGCTAAAGTCGCAAGTGGTATCATGTGTTTTGAAAAATTAAAAAACAGTCCCTAGACAAAATTGTTTTGTTAAATATTTTATATAAATAATTTACATAATTGCATATTAAGTGTTTCTAGACCATAAAAGCGATTATAACATTATAACTTGCGGGTTTTCAAAATCATAAACCCTTCCTTATAGCCGGAGCTACAGAGCCCTTTTTGACATTTGCTACCTATTATTTAAAAAAAATAATTTAAAATTCAAAAACTCTCCAAACCAACATGATAAAACATTACCCAAATGAATGTGATGCATAAAATGTGATTTACATTATAAAATCTCAAAAAGGGCTCTGTAGCGCACTGCAGTAATCTATAGTAGACACAATATCAAATTTCCAACCCCCCTACTACCCAAATCCAAGATGGCCGCCCATTATTATGCGAATGAGGTGACTTTTGACCTTGACCTTTTATTTTTCTAATATTCTTCACCCAGGTACTAATGACCTAACATGGGATCAAAATAGGATGCAAAATGTAGATTTTTTATTTATGGTGTACTGTCCCCTTAAAGATACTCGTACACGTTGTTTGTCGACTGAACAAGAAGTCCCTTTCCAATTAGGCCTACTTGCTACAAGGAATGAGAATTGAACATTAATTTTCAAACTAAATGTTTGAGTACTATTTTCGGGTTTCGCTTATCATACGATCTTATTTGAATAAAACTTATTGATTTATTGATAAGTAAATCTTTCGTAGACCCATGAGTGTACAGGGTCTCCTTTTTTAATTAGGCCACTCAAATGATTGAAATGGACATAATCAGTGTATTTGTTTCCTAGATCTGATTTGTTCTGAAAATCTAAATAAAATATCGTTCGCATTTCCTCAATATTTCCTCATGTGTAATCCATTTCATTCTTTCACGTTCGAGAGCGGTGAACGTTCCTGCCAAAACTAGGATGACGAAGTACCAAACTGACTTTCTCCTAAAGAATATATTTGATGGAATCAACACCAGTAACATTGTTATTAACAACGACGCATTGTGCGATAGCTAACTTGGAAATGCTAACATACATTGTTCTTATTCAAGACAGATTGCCCTACTGAACTTTCATACTACGACATAAACAGGTCAGATTAATATAAAGAGTAGGCTAAAGGTTCGTGACAAGAAAAGTCTTAACGAGCTAAAGGTAAAAAAGCACGGGTGGATTTAAATAAGCTCAGGGGTTCAGAAAGTAGAGGGTCTATAGCCCGAGGGGGATTGAACAAGGTATGCGCCCTGGCACAGATTTATCCCTCAGACTTGAGTGAAATTGTTTTTTATAAAAATGCGGACCGAATCTTTTTTCGTAATTCTTCTTAACCTGATATTGTGTAATATTTTCGTCCGCGGCGACCGTTGCATCTGAATTTCAAGAAAAACAAGTTAATATTCAACCTCTTCTAAAAATCAAATCCTGGCCAAAGTAAGGGCGCCGCCAACGTTCTAAGTTTTGTAGAGTGTATTTATTTACGGTACTGCTCCTACTACCCCTCTTCTCTTCCTCTCTCCCCCTCCTCGCTTTTGTTCCTTGTTGTACTTAATGGCTCTCTCTTCCTCGCTCGCGCTCTCGCTTCGTTCTCTGCACAAATAATCACATTTGGAAGTTTATGGATTTGGTTGGCAAACTGCTTGAGGAATGTGAAATATTCCGAGTCGCGTGAAATGCATTTCCGAAGATTTACAGAAACTTCCTAAATCCCAATGCGAGCATATTCCCCATACTATTTCTGTGGATGTTCGGACAAAGTAGAAACGCAATGACGAGAATATCTTAAAATTTCATGCAATCACTGCATTTATTTTATTGAGCCATATTAGGTGTTTTCACGGGACAATACCCCATACTTTTGTCCAAGTCTGGTATTGATAACTTGTATGACTTCAAGTGGTCCCTTTTCGAGCTTTGCTCTTTTGGTCTTCCCACCCAATTTGATATTGTTTTATGCGCTATTTAGATGGTTAATAAACTGAACTGAACTGAACAGAACTCTTACGTACACAAATTTAACAGAACTCTTACGTACACAAATTTAACAGAACTCTTACGTACACAAATTTAACAGAACTCTTACGTACACAAATTTAACAGAACTCTTACGTACACAAATTTATTATTCTACATAATTGAATTCATGATAATGTAATGTGTGTTGAAATCTGACGGAAAGAAAAAAATCAAATCCATATCGTAGCTGAGAAATTTTTACCATAACAAAAACAAAATCGAAAAATATAATAAAAAATTAAAAAATCAAATTTAAAATGCCAGATGGCAACTTCATCGCGATCCTAATTATAACCTTTAAATTCCATTAGTTTTTTATTGATAGTCTCTAAGATCAGAAAACCTAAATCTATATCACAATAAAGAGCAGTTTTTAACACACGTCAAATATTAAGTATGACTATTTCACTGCTGGAAATATCATCATACCAAGCCGTTTGAGTATTCTTATCCATTAATGATGAAAACCGTTGTTGAAATTACGTGGGGTAGCTACACTCTGACTGACATTTCATTCACATTATATCAAATATGTTCAGACTACATCCAGCGTGCTACATACAACATTGGTCGTATCTCATATGCATGGCTATCCATTCACGGATCATTTCTGTTCTTAACCTTTGCTCCTTTGAGAGACTGAAATAGAATGGGAGCCATACGTGCAATCTTGACAATCCTCTCTGCCAATCCGTCTGGACTAACCTCTTTCAACAGGCTATATAATCTCCAGAAGGGATCAACAGTGGAGGATAATATCTTGAAATATTCGAAGTTGCAGGTCTCATGACCTGAGCGTAGATTACGGTTATATAGTAATCATTCCCAGGGTTTAAGCTTTATGACGTGATATTAGCAAACTATCAAACCCCGGTATCAAACCAGTAGTACTTTAATGGTTGCAAATACTTTATAAATAACAAATAATAAGTTGGCGCTTTGTTTTATTAAAAAGTGCACAAAGAGTTGACGGGACAGGGCCACTGGCACGATTGGTAGACGGTGTACTGTTTGTTACACGTCATAAATTTAGAGAAGAGGGCAATGATTTACTCCGTAAGTTTTACCTTAAAAGGTAAATTTAATGGAGTGAAATCATAAATGTTTCTATATTAGTGTCACCAACAAGTTGTCTTTCCATATCAAACCAGCAGCATATCATAACAAAATAAGTAACTTTACCAAAACTGCAAAGGAGGATACAAAACAATGTAAAAAGATTTTGTGAAGTGTTTTTAAGTAAAATTCCATAATAGTGGAGGAGCTAGGACCCAGGTCAAACATCGTCGTTTACCCCTCACTACAGAAAAGGATTGACACCTTTGGTAGTTAGTATAGACCCTCTAAATCAACGCTAGGTAGGTAGTACTCTCAAATTGTGGTGTCACTTTTTCAATTGGGGCCAATTTAAGTTTACACAGGGGTCAAACTTTTAAAATGCTCCAATCATGTTGAAATGTATGCCATATTGTCCGTCTAGTCATAAGGATTCTTTTTTTTTTTTTTTTTTTTCGCTTTGTTTTATTAAAAAGTGCACAAAGAGTTGACGGGACAGGGCCACTGGCACGATTGGTAGACGGTGTACTGTTTGTTACACGTCATAAATTTAGAGAAGAGGGCAATGATTTACTCCGTAAGTTTTACCTTAAAAGGTAAATTTAATGGAGTGAAATCATAAATGTTTCTATATTAGTGTCACCAACAAGTTGTCTTTCCATATCAAACCAGCAGCATATCATAACAAAATAAGTAACTTTACCAAAACTGCAAAGGAGGATACAAAACAATGTAAAAAGATTTTGTGAAGTGTTTTTAAGTAAAATTCCATAAAGGGTGTCTATATATCCAGGCATGGTTTACTTTGGTAATATCATCATCATCATTCATCATCATCATCATCATCATCCTCATCATCATCATCTCATCATCATCCATCATCGGTCGTCCATGGACTGAGTGGAAGAAGCATTTAATATTGTGAATTGTTGGATTTCTGAATCTAGTCCAATGTCATTCTTTGCCTTTTCACCCGAGGGAATCCAGAAGATCAAGCGGAAGATGGGCTGGTTGGATTTTCACTTGCAATGTCGTACAAAATGAAGCCAACGTTGCCTGATTGTTGAGTGGTATTGGTGGAATGTTACCGGATATACGACGTTGGTTGGGAATGTGTGATCCTTCTAGCTAATGCTCAAAACTCGACGTCGTACATGAGTGTAGCATCCATTTAAGCTATTCGGTATTCCATTTTCCTACTGATGGTCCCAGGGTCCCCGATTCTCTGAACAGTACAACAAAATGCTTTCGACACAGGCTTTGAAGAAGTTGATTTTGGTTGTTCTATTAAGGCTATTCTTCCAGATCGTGTGGATTTTTTTCCAGGCAGACCATGCTTGTACATTTCTGCATCTGAAATTATAAAGTGAGTCTGGCACATATGCCCCAAGTATTTAAATTTTCCCGCTAAACCCCCTTGATGTTCTCCATATTAGTTGGTCAGTGATGTTGATGAGAAGTGTTTAAGGTCAAGACAAATGGGTAACATATTTGGTGTCAAATCTCCTTCAATATTGGAGTAGGCCCTATAAAAGAATACAATGTTTAGAAAACTATCAATGCAAGGAACCCCAAAACAATGCCAAAATTGAAATGAAAGAAACAATTTTAAAAATAATCATCAAAAAATCTTTCTAAATTTCCTTTCGGTACCACGTATCTCTTTGCGTATTTAAATACAAAGAAAAAACATTATTTGTTGATTTATTTTATCGTCCAGGGAGGCCACTAAGTACTCGTTCTCCTTTTCAAAAATATCAGTGTGATTTCGGATTTCTGCAAAGATATTAGCATCATCAGTGACTAAAGGTACCTCGAGCCACAAGTATTTACCAAAATACATTTTCCGGCTGAAATATAAGTTGAAAAAGAAGAAAATCGTTCCTTTGTTGATCTCTACGGATGACACAAATTAAAAAAATAATACTTTTCTCTATCGAACCGAAACAAAACATAATAAAACGATACATGCATTGCATAGTATATACCAAAATATGAAGGACAAACAATCTTTAAGTTCTCCAGCCTGGAAGAATACTTCTTTATATCCAAATCTCCTGCGCACATCTCTCTCTTTCGCGTACAATGTATCTTTTTTCCACTTGTCACAGATATTAGTTATTTTTTTAAGTGCCTTCTACAGCATAAACCGGTGAATCCATGCAATCCATGAATGATAGAGAGATTACTTCTACAAAAGATGTGTATGTAACTGTCTTATATGTTTTAAATTCTACGATTCTGAAAGAGTGAAATTTAACACATTTCGAAGAATTTTTGGGGTCAAATTTACTATTGATAATTCGTAAAATGATAACATCTTATAATCCTTTCATTATTAAGAGTAAAATTGACCTAAACAAATATTCCTCGAAAGTTGTGAAACTTCACTCTTTCAAGTTCGGAATGGGCCATGTAGTCACTCGTTTAGATAAAATTCACTCTACGCGTTTAGAGAGTTCTCTAAGTTCAAACAAAATATGCATAAGTATATTTAAAATACGGAGAATCTTTCTTTTCAAGCCTGCCTCTTTTTGTTGGTGGTTATTTTGAGAGCCGGTATTTTAGGTTTCAGTCACGCAGTTTTCCAAAAATGTAAACTTAAAGGTGGGTGACCAGATCAATGTCTAATTGTTCATATGATGTTACTCCCTCACATGGACTATCACCAAAAGCATCTGATTAGAAATTTTGAGTTAAAGCGGTCCAGCGTTTGGATAGGAGCAAAATGTGCGCTAAATGTACCATGTGTGTGTTAATAAATGTGGTATACCACATTTGGAGACTTTTTTGTTCATAAGATCGAAAGGAAACATTTCCTGGACCTAAAATGTCATCGAGGTAATGAAAAATACACACTAAAAACAACGTGGTCATTTTCCGGGGTCAGTAGTCAACTGTGCACACTACTACGCAAAAGTGGTCAAATTTCGACCACGAAAAGTTGACCCTTTTCGTGGTCAAAATTTGACCACTATTTCGGAGTAGTGTGCATAGTTGACTACTGACCCCGGAAAATGACCACGTTGTTTTTAGTGTGTATTTTTCATTACCTCGATGACATTTTAGGTCCAGGACAATGTTTCTCAATTTTGATGGAGTAAAGTGGGGGGGGGGGCGAGGTTGTCGCCCGGGTCACCTACCTTTTAATGGAATAGGGCCTACTCCAATATTGAGGATATTATGACACAAAATATGACAGGACATGTACAACATAAAAAAATTGTAGGAACGTAAAGTAAATTTGTGTTACAAAGATGCGCAAGAACGACACACCTGTAACCAGGTCAATTTAGTACTAGCCGCACTTTGAAAACTGCTTTGAATGTGAATCTGTAAATTCTAACGTTCGGAGTATCTCGCCAATACACCTTTAAAATTTAGACTTGGTTGCGCGGTCGGCTCTCACCGAACAAAATGAATCATACTCATGTGCATAATATCGCTAACTTTGGGATTCAACGTAATGGAATATTAATGTTTCAGCGAGGTAAAACATAAAAACATGAGCACTACACCGCGTGCATTGAGTATGCCAATTATGAAAATGTTAGCATGCCCTGTTATGGAAAGTCATGGAGTGGAAAAGTTATGGAGTTGCGGTCGTGACACGTATGTTTTGTACCAAAGAGCTCGTAAATTGGAGTAGTGAACCTTGCACATTTGTGTGCAATGAGAACAAAACATAGTTTCCTAACAAAATGTAAAAGGTCCCGGGGTTGTCAAAACTTACTCCCAGGTACGCAGGTTTTCAATACTAGTCTTGCTTTATGCCCAATGATCTATATCGTGTACAATACCACATGAATGGCTTCTATTTTGTTCAATTATTACGCTGCAGTGCAACAACCGACCCCCGTCTATTCAAGTACATGTGTCCTTGGCATTCCAGACACACGCTTATTATTATGTATTTGGAGAAAGAATAGAAATAATTCAATAGTTATTCATGATATTTTGGTAGCTTTTTTTAGCACAAAACAAACTCGGAAGGAAGGAAGGCCACTCAACTGAATCAAGGTGGACTGACTCAAACATAGCACACAACTGCATCGTTTATTGGTTCCATAACGTTAGCTCTATAACAAGTTGGAAACTGCTCGCAATTGCCGAAATTTTTATTGAAAAATGGATGTTAATTTTACAGTAGGCCGTAGACATTTGATTAAAATGGGTGGTTTGCCATTTCTGGTTTTACTGAAGACATCAAAATTAAAAAAAGGAAAAAACATACAAACACACACACATACAACCGCAACACACAAAACACACTCATATACGCCAGACACACACACGCATACTCAAACATAAACATACCACATGCGTACAACACAAACCAACTCACCCCATACGAAAGCTCACAAGCACGTACCCCCCCCCCCCACACACACACCACTGCTATGACTGATTAACTGATAATATTGGTGACCCCGATGTTGTCGTTTATCTAGACGTGTTCACTCACGCATCACCAAAAAATCTAATTACAAATTTTTAGTGAAATCGGTCCAGCCGTGTCTGGATAGAGAGCAAAACAGTGTGTGTAAATAATGTGGTATACCAACTTTGACAGTTTTATCACAATCAACAGAAAACATTTTATGGGCTAAATTTCACTGAGGTAACGAGAAAAAATATGAACTTTCTTCTGATACCAAAATCTCCAATGGAGTGTAAACGTGCTGTGTGTGGGGGGGGGCGAGATTGTCGACCGGATCACCCACCTTTTAAATTAGTCAACGGCAAAATCGTTATTGTAGTCAGGACCTATTTTTGTGTCGCTTTGTTTTGTTAATGAGAAAGTACCAGTCCTAAATTGTCCTATAATGTGTTTGTGTGTGTTGTTAAAATAAATATGCGTTGTGCTGTGACCCCTTAACGTCATTTCGGAAAATGACTACCAACCTGGGGCGATTCACCGCAAAAAAGGAGTAGAGAGAGGGTAGAGTATTTTGTCTGTAGATCTAGGGGAGAATTCCCCTAGAAACAGGCAGTTGCCCGCTCCGGGATTTTTGAAAAGTGGCAAAAAACGGCAGTAAGGGACTTTAGGATATGTGAAGTTTGGTGTTATTTTCCGACAAGGGTTGTCCTTTTGTGGAAGTTGAAGTCCATTTGCCACTAATCTTGGGTCATATGTGCTTCATGAGAAGCTCCATATTGTAATGTGTAAAGGTCACATACGGAGGTCAAGAGTCATCTGAGGTCCAGTTTTAAAATGGAGTGGTCGGTTTAACCTTTTGGGAAGTTGAAAATGGCCATTGTTCATCAAATTGAATCTTAGCCCAAATTAATTGGTCGAGCTATGAGTTAGTGGCCAAAATATGGGCGAGACGCAGTCTAGCCCAATATGTTTAAAACTCATAGCGAGACCAATTAATATTGGCGTAATCATCCTATTTTATCATTATCATGTTTGGATCGATCCGATATTTTTCACACACTTGGACTCCTCAAAACATGATAATGCCAAACTTGGTTCTAATGCAACATGAAACATCCATATGTTATAGACCAAAATTACCATACTGAATCAAAGGGTCATCTGATGTCAAATCTACTATTCGGAAGAAGAGTGAGAGACACTTGTGAGTTCGAGCTGGTGTCTCGAGAACCGCCGTGTTGAGGGTTGCTTTTTTCATAATATGCATTCAGGGGCCAGTACAAATTGGAAACCACTAAGGTCTAGATTGAATAATACACTTTTTTTCATATGCGGTAAATGCACGGAAAAATCACAACGCCCGCATTGTAACATATACGACAAGAAAATGAGGGAATGTTGTTATTTCAATCAAACTTAATTTTAGCAGAAACCCATCCAAAAGTAATCGACGATCAATAGCTCGTGGCCTTTGCTGTCTGGTGAGTGTGATACCGAGGTGAACATGTTTAGCGCCATCTCCAGGCTACAAGTGATGGCCATATTTCCTCGCTGAATACTTGTGTTACTTACTATAAATGATTGTGATAAACCGATGAGGATCACGGAATTCAGTTCTCCCTCAGCCCTGATAGTCCCATAATGGACCTGAATATTTCCGTAATTCTGCCGTTAAGAGGGGGTTATATATAAAAAAAACACGTTTCGATATACACCGCTAATTTTATGCATTAAATACCATTTTTATATCTATGTTCTCGTATAAATTGACGACGTTGACCCACGTGCCATATAAAATGAAGTCAGATTAACCATTAGGACCATTTATTGCGATAATTACAACAGCTTGTAATACAATAGCAACATCTAATTTGGTAATGCCTACGACTATGATGAATGCTGATGATATGGGCAATGAATGATCTAAGACCACCCTCTAGCAGATGATATGTTCATCAGCCCTGTCTACACATTTTACAGCAACAGGCTGATGATCACTGGGGTTGATCTCTTGATCATTCGGGGGGTCAACAGTGAGATGACGATATAGATATTGCGTTAATTTCCGAGTCCGCAATTAGCGTGTATACACATTAGCGGTTAGGCTGGTATTTCACATCTTTCACCGATAACCTCTACTCCATTTCCCTACCCCCGTGCAGTGACGTCAGCGTGAATTTGATGATCGCACCAGTAACCCGCGCCCCGCTGGATAAGGTGCAACGATAGATTTCAATTCACAGGTCAGGTTGCCCCTAAAAATCGAAAGTACTCTGATTTTTGCCCTGACTTAAAGCTTTCCATCAATAATATGCCCTATCTAAAAGTCTTAAGCTGAGAACTGTTCTTTTGGTACAAGATCTTGTGAAATTTCTAATTTCGTATAGGAGCAAATACAAAATTCAGCCTATGGTTTTATATTGAAATATAGCTAATCAAAATCACCTTTTTCTCCTCTTTTAGACATTTGTCGTGGTGTACGGGCCGTCAAATGACAAGTGTGGGGGGAAATCTATTGTGAGTTCAAATCTATATGAATTTTACATTATGACAAAATATTTGGGCGTCTCAACATCCTTCTCTCGTTGGCACCTTTAAAAGCGACGCGTTTTTACCAAACACGCGACAAAGACGCATATTTTGACGCGTGCGTAAAAGCTGTGACCTCACGCACGGAGGTAGAGAATGGACTATAGTCTTGGGCTTTGAAATGGGCTTTGAAATCGACAGTTTTCTTTTCTTTAAATGAAAAACCAACATTCTTTTCTAGGTCATCGTGGGGTAAAATATCAAAAACAAGCCCCTATTGTAATTAAATAACCCCACTGGGTACTCGTACCTGTTGTACGGTCATATTATGGCACAAATGCTTATTCACTCCATCTAACAGCTTTGAAATATTGGACCCTTATAATGCAGTGCCTTTTTACCTCCCATCGACCCTGTAGAAACCTGCATATGAGTCCCTATACCTATGGCAGGAAATTTCGAATTTCTCAACTATTAATATATCCTTTCAGTTTATACAAAACGATACGAGAAATTTCATACACTTTTGAAAAGAATTTGAGCATTCTGAAGCTTTACACCCCCAGTATGAATTGAAACGTTATTTCCGTTTAGTTAATAAACGATTCACAATTAGGGCAAAACTATACTTTTTATCCTTATGACATGACGCAAACATTGGTATCATTTTAAGACAATTGGACCATTATAAATTTGACTCACGCCCTGTACCACTTTACCCCTTATTACTCAATAAGCACAAGGGGACTCTTGGGGAGTTTTGATATGTTGTTTCCTTACAACATTAGGCAACTATCCCGACTCATTTCCGGGTGTTTTTCTAAATATCTTGACTAAAAAGTTTATCATTACGTCGCAATGGTATTAATATGGATGAACCTCCAAAAATTGAAGTGCTTTGAAGTCGTTTAAAACCAGGTTAATTGCATAATGCTTCTGAAATAACATGTTGTCTTTGAACTCGTCCCTTCATAAAGGAATGGTTTTTTTTTTTGTTGAGGCTTATGTTTTTTAGAGCTGCTGTGGGTTTTGTATAGGGCGTTCTAAAACAGTACAAATGTTATGCCCAAGACAGCATATTAGGGCATCAAATTTATGGTCCATTTTTCTTATTAAGTTTATTATTTTTAAACCATACCATAATATTGTCATTTGTGTCAAATTGTCCGTGAGCAAGACACAATAAAACATTAGGTGTAAGATGCAGTATATGAATATTATATATATCACTTTATCATCGTTTTATTTTTAGACAAACGCAATTTATCAAATATGGCGACCATGGAAATTCGTCCAAAAAAGCCGATATCAACTTATCGGAACATTTTTTTTGTTTTGAAAACTTCGCAAAATAGGTCTCATTTGACTTAACATGCTTCAAAAACGCCATACACAAAAGTACATTTGTAAGGACTCAACGTTTTACAAATACCAATTGGTCATTTTTTAGAATGGTCTGAAAAGTTGCACGGACTGGTTTTTTAGAATTAGCTGCTCTCGTGGCAAACATTGTTCAAACTCTCTTGAGGTCTTGAACCCCAATACGTTTTTATATTCAAAGAAGTTCGATTAATTAATACACTTAAAAGTTATTTGAAATATACTTCGCCATTCAAAGACAATTGCAACCAAGCAGGAACCACGTGAAAGCACCTGTTTCAACTTGCGCTGTATTTTTTTTCAAATCAACTAACTTAGCTTTGCAGAGGCATATAGAAACAATAGGCCTCTTTTTAAATCTCGATGAACCTTCCATTCATTGTACAAAATAAAAGCCCATTGAACTCGACATACATTTTCCTTCCCCTCCATTTGCAGTAATGTGCTGTTTATGGAATTTATATAAATTACTGAATTCTTAGTCCGTTCAAGCATTCAATCTATATATATTGCGCATGTTTTGTGCGGTTTTCATGGTACTGTTTACTCACGCACGTCAGAATAAGCATTTTTAATTTTAATGATGTTTTGAGTCTGAAAAGTAGCCTCGAAATGCCATTTTACATTTTACAATAGGCAATCCGTCGATGCCTGCTTCAGGCATTTTTATGGGCTAGTTCAACTTTTGAATCAGAACATCCCCTATACCTCCGTCCTTGGAACCACACTTAAATTTGACATGATTTTTGATTTGTCCAAGATAATATAAAGAACATTGGGTGTAGTTAATAAGTTTTAAAATAGTATTGTCGTAACCAGATCGTATGCTATACTTTGTATACCCATAGGCCTGTTTATCACTGCGGTAATTCAGGTCCGTAACGTCGGAAAGGGCGGTGGGGCGGACTTTCCGCCAAAGTTCAAAATAAGACGACTAGCGGGAACAAAAAAATCCAAAAAGCTCATCAGAACCCCTAAAAGTGCTCAACAATGGCCAAACCAACAATCGATTTGTCGGCATAACGAGCCAAAAATAGGGTTTATTTTTATTATTATTATTATATGCAATTTTAATATAAAAATCGAAAAAAAAAATACCCGTGGCACCAGTATGGAGGTCACAGTGTAAAATTTCACACAAGATTATGTCGTTCTGAATGATGCAAGAAGACTTGTTTATGTTGCCTTTTGGCGACGCCTGTAGCAACCTTCCATTCCTGTCTGGCGATCTCCTGCAAACCTTAGGCGGAACTTTTCAGACGATCAACAGCTCACCCAAGAAGTGTGAAAATGGTTCCCACCACCTACACCCTCTGAGGATCAAGCATTACACGGAAACACTTTGCTACCCAATCCTGACACTGCAGCTGTCAGTATCCCTATCGATGACCATGGATCATGACAGATGGTCTGAGCAATTGTCATCCTCTACCTTAAACCTAAATGCCATATGTTTCTTCTACCTATCTCATCTGTTTAATCGAGTCTGTTCTTCGTGACTTGCGTGGCGAACATGGGCCAACATGACCAATGACACACGGATCAAGCAGCTGGTCGATCAATGGTCATCGTCCTACCTTAAACCCCCGGGCTTAAACCTAAAGCAGTTTGTGGGTAGCCCTCTTGCAAGCCCAAAGGCTGTGACTTTGATATGAAGCTTTTGCATCTCAACAGACTCAGGACAGGCCTTGATTGCCCGTAAAAGTAAACTTCCTTACAAGATCGGTTGTGGAACCTTTCCCCATCATTCACCAAACTGCTCTGCTATTGTGGAGAGCCATACACCATTAGCCCCCATCATAGATGACGTAGTCTTCCAAAGGAATCCAGGCCTAATCAACTGGACGATGAAACTATTAGCTGGTTAAATTAAAGACGGATCTTCCCCTGTGATTTTTGACTTGTACGAACGAATCGAATCGCGTACGATAGGGGCACCTCATTTTAACACTAAGTGTATAAAGTGAAGGGGGGGGGGTCCACTGGACCCAACCTTTTGTTTGTCACGCGCATTACGCTAATAATTTTTTGCCAAAAATTGTATGTAAGGCCGCTTAAAAAAATAGTTAGATTCCCGTCCTAATGGTCTTCGAAAAGTGGGAGGTTTTTTTTTTCATATCGCAAAGGAGCCAACTGCTTTTAAATGACATTACTGAAGGGCCCCTGAACTTGCAGGGTGTCTTAAAATAAGCAGTGGGCTATCATTATGATGTATCAATACTGTAAACATGTTCCACTGTTGAAATTTTACAGTAACAATACATCTATGTACAAGCCCATGTGTGTATCATCGTTAACTGTTGTATCTGTTGTATCACGTTCGACGACATGGTTCGGTGCCATTTCATCACCCTGCACTCCCCTCAACCTCATGCTCAGAGTCTCAACACCCCCCCCCCCATTTGTTTGACTATAATTTTAAACCTTTACTATTTTTAAAAGATCTCAACATTTTACACATATTATTAACTACAATGCACAGGCATTTTGTATACTACTACAACCATCATACACCACATGTATGTATGAGTAACTAAAGTACGAAAAAGTCATAACATCTTTGTCGAATTCTGCAGCCGATAATCACCGCACTGTCATGACCAATGATACTGTACAGTGATACTGCCACCCCCGCTGCCAGCACATCCTTACCAATGGCATTTTATTCCGTTGAGCCGGCTGCCGAATTCTCATAGGGTCGTGGCACATACAAAATTCTTTCCCACAAAACAAGTTTGGGTTTAAATTCCGTACTGAAATGCGTTTGACACGATTTGGCACTCCACAACTCCCTCCAGTCGTAGCACTCGTAGACTCCGGTACAGCTGCAAGATTTCTGGCGATCAGCGAAAAACTTGCACGAAAACTAGACTTCTTGAATGGTCTGGAACCGAGACTATGTCATGTACTCTCATATCCCGTGATCAAGTAGCACCGGAACTAGGGCTGCAAGCTCACTGTTTGGAACTACACATGTAACAACTGTGCTATACTTTCAGATGGCACTGGACATGATTTTCAGTATGGGTTTCTCATTTTTTACATAAAAAAAAATTGATGCGGCGGTCAAAAGTGGTGAGGGAGGAGGACGGGAATCGAATAATTTTTTTAAAGGGCTTAATTGCCTAATTATCAGTTGCGTATATTTTGGTGGAAAGAAAAATCAAATCGGCCATGGCATTTTCATACTAATTAGCATAAATAAGGTGGCGCTATTGAAAACTTGTTTTGCCACTTAATTCGTACTGGAGTAACATTTTTTTCAATTTTTATTGCAGCAATGTAAATGTACTTATTTTCTCCTAGTATGAGCCACATTTTATGGAAAAAGTCCTTTGGAAAGTGGTTTCCCTTTTTCGGTGGGAGATTTGGTGCGAATTTCCAAAATCGGTTCTTGGACCGCCATTTTGAATCGATGCGACCGATTTTCCTGTTATGTGGCGTGTTGATGTACCCCATCAATGACCAGAGGTTTGATAAAAAAATTCCATTGGCAAATTGGACCCCCCTTATACACTAACGCGAGTGCGCAAGACCTTATGCACTTTTAAAAGTGTTATAGACTTTTGCTTGGAAACTTTTCCATATGATCCCTTGGCGAGAAAGACACCTGAGAAGAAACTATGATGAAATAATGTGATGGATGAATGTTTACCACCAGGTTACCACTGGGCTAAGACAATCTTAGAAGCTGCTTTCTGGCCAAAATTTAGCTTGCCTGTGTAATATTCAGTAGGCTCATAGCTTAGGAGACGTGTTTTCTTAGAAAATGCATTGGTGATTGAACTCACACTAATGAAGTGGAAACTGTTCAGACAGCCTCATCGGGCAGAGTGATCACCCCTAGTATTAGAGACTCTACAGACCAAGTTATTCCTAATTTAAGATGCATATTCTAATTGGGTCTAACATAGACAAGCTGCATTATTTCTCGTGTCTGAATATCGTGATGCTGGTGGTGACCGAAGATTTACAGGTTTGAGGTTTGAGGAATACTCATCTACATGCAAACCTTCACCATTTTCGTCTGCGCTCTCTCCCACAACGGACTTGACGTGAATCTCACGCACCTCATCAGATCCGTTATTTTAAACATCTGGATTCCATCATATCTTTCGGACCCCTCGTCATTCAGATGTATATTAATCGTCCTCCGCGATCGCAAAACAATTATCCACTATGAAAACTTCACCGTTGAAGCTATGTGATATTTCGTTCACTGATCCGCTAAATCTTTCAGTCCTTGAAAACGTATGGACTTATCCGTAATGTTTGTTGGTTATGAATGAGGGCCGGGACTCAGGCTACAAACATAATTAATGAGCACTATATAGCGTGCCGTGTGTAAGACATCTTCCGATCGGGGCTTCTTCAACCAGGGTGGCATGCAGTAACAGTCAAAATTTCGAATGGTTGAATCTATGCATAATGGAAAACGCCACAAGTTTATTACAACCAATGCAAGTCAAATATGGTACGAGTATAAAGGTTAAACCTTCAGGATTTGCCATAAAAAATGTCGGCTTATGATAAAATGTTTGAAAGATGATTAGAAGGAAATAAGTTCGAAATATTACTTGTCAAACTGTAGCGATCAAAGGCCAAAAAGAGAAAAACTGGATACGGAACGATGCAGTAAATCCTCTGAAACTTCACTCATAATTCCGATTTTGACGCGGAGTAGCCATCAATGATAGAATGGTTTATTTGCTACACCTATTCTTACGTTTGCACATGTGGGGAAATTTATGCAGCTTCTACACATGTAAATACAAATTTCCAATGATTCAACAACCTGTCTGTTTCTCAAATATTCTGACGTCACGCAACGTCATTTAATGAGCAGCCCTCAATCGGCGAAATGTCCTACACAGTTTTCTAAGTGTTATCTCTCGGGGATTCTGCCTTGAAGATCTTTTTTGTCAGTCACCATGTATCTCGTTCGTAATTCTACTGTCAGAGATTTTAAACTTTCACGTAGATTTTCCATCTGGTCGCGATGGAGCGATTGGGCCTTTTGGCGATTGCTGGATTTCAATAAAACGTCCGGACCTTCGCTGGTACTCACCGAGTTGGCCATGCATTCGATCTCATCTCTCAAAAAGGTAACTGTCTCGTTTAATATTAATGTGTCTGTTTTTAATTAAATGCCTACTGACATTTCAATATATCTCACCCTCGGTCTGTAATATTTATGACACTCCCTCTCAAGATCTGTTCGATTCGATTAATTCTACGAGGTTAAAAAAAAACTGAAGATTCAATACCATCTGTTTTTTTCTGATAATAATATCTCACAATCTGTTTATCGAGGTACTGTTCTATCTTCGGGACTTGCGTGGCGAACATGGGCCAACATGACCAAAGACACAACTGACAGTTAAACTCCGCCCAAATGCGCCAAGGCACTGTGACAAATTTCGCAATGCCAAGCAAAAGAATCGAAGATGCGAGAGACAAATGATTAAATCTCGTTTTGAAATAGACATTTATCTTGAGCAGTTTAATCTCTATCGCCAAATGCTTGAACAAGCCAAATGCAACAACTGTCGGAATAAAATCACGAAATGCTACCACCGTCCCTCAGATGATTAGTCTTGCTAACCGAACATGCAAATCATCACAAACTTGTCCCTTACCCGAAAAGGATTTTGTGAACGATTTCGTCAACTTTTTCCAGAATAAGGTGCGCGAGCTTCGCAACCAAATAGTAAGATATGTGATATCATTTTTCTTTGCACTTCGATCTCCGAGGAAGATGTCTGGAAGCTTATTAGTCAATCAACCCCCTTCCTCTTGTGCTATGATTCTTCCAATTCACACTGAATTGTTTAGGTGCCTTGCTTTTTGCATATAACATATAGTTAACAAATCCTTGATCTCTGTTGAGATACTACAGTCAAACCACAAGCATGGTTTGCATGTTTCTAAAAAGTCTACATACCCCAGTACTGAGATAGCTTGAGTCTAGTCCGTATCCCAAAACGAAGCTCAAAAACTGTTCTATAACTAGTATGGTATCGTTGGCACGTAGATGTTTTGAATCGTACCCCATTGGACGCGCACAATCGGATATGATCTATCTGATGCATGTATCTTGTATGAAGGAGTTTCTCAGGGCTGTATATTTGGCTTCTCAATCCTATGTATTCCACTCCACTTGGCAATTGCTTGGGGACATCATCAGTGCTGACAGATGTTGTTTTCTACATCACATTGTAGAACTTCCAAAACAACCTTAACTTCAATAACGCCAACACCAAGGTGATATTAAAATGTCTCCTCTAAATCCATTTCCCCAGGAATCTTATTGGTAATTCAACCTTAGATATATCCAGCACATCCAAAGCACAGGGCGTTGTCATCGACCAGTCACTTCAAATAAAACATCATGTAATAGCCACTGCCAATTCTGCTCCATCTGTAAGGTAAGTCAACTCAGGAGATATAGTACCTAGACCGTGATTCCATTGAACGGTTACTGCACGCTTTGCATGCAGAACTGACTTTTGTAACAACCTCGTATACCAGCTTCATAAGGTCTTCCTTCAAGTGAATTTGCGAAGTTGCAGTATATTCAAAATGCTGCGGTCAGATTGGTAACTCGAACCCAAAAGTGAGACCAAATCAGCCTTTTTCTCAAGTCTACCTGAACTGGCTCTCTTCATCATCGTATCACTTACAATTTGCTCACCTCTCCACGTGCATAAACCATCCCACCAATTCATTTCGTTGTTTATCAGAACGTTTACTTCAATATCTTGATAGGCGTCGGACTGTATTTACGGGAGCAGCGCCTAAAACATGGAATTTCGTTGCCTGCATATATTCGGTAAATCCATGAAATCTTCCACTTCGTCTTCATCAATTTTAAGATTTTATTGTCACTGATGTCTTGCGTATAATAAGATTACATCGGCATGTTTTGTTTGTCTGAATACCTTTTCGTTTAAAAGAAGTCAACAAAAACATCTTTTGTTATCGACGTCACATCCTGTCCACGCTTACATAAAGTATTTTATGGGACTCAAGTACTGCACATAAATGCTGACTATATAAATACGAGATTCAAGCATTTTAAGTGATTATCATTCAAACACAACAACTGACATTGTGAAATCACAGTAGGTCTTTTAATATGTCGCCCAAACAACTTTAACAACTTTTAATTGCAGTAAGTAGGTGTTATCTATGCGGTTTTTATGTTGTTTTGTATTGTAAATAGAAGGCGATTTGTAAATCTTTATGATTATTTTCATCCTTATTTTTTATGTATGATTAGCTTTGCACATGTTTTGATTAATGTGGGCATTAATTGTATTTCAAACCTTGAAGTTGCGTTAATCTAGGATTATTCTTAGTCAGAATGATTTAAACACTGAAATCAAATTAGACTAAAGTTAATACCCGTTTTAATTCCTAAGATGCAACGGCGTATTCTAGTACATTCGAGATGGTTGCACAAACATACGCAAACGCCGACAGTATAATTAGCAACGAAAACCACCGGGATCACGAACCTGTAACCAATGAAACGAGTTTTTGATAACCTAATCTTACCGACAACACGTTGTCAATTCCATGACGTAATACGTCTCACCTCTGCGTTTGTGTACTTGTTGTTTGTCAATTGCTAACCTACCTGAAGATTTGCGCTTTTAAGGTCTCCGCTGTCTTGGATTTTTGCATGTGATCAGCTTCACATCCATCGGATTACTTTCAGTTCTATCAGCATCTGACACAAGCAAATGTAGGGAGTCTCTTCTTCATGGCCTATTAGTCACCATGTCAATGCGTAATATTACGATCCCAGCCATTGGAATAATGCAATTGCTTTGGGTCTTCAACACGCTCAAGTTAGTATCAAGTCTCTTGGAAAACCTTTCTAATATGAATAGATATCCTATGCGGTAATTCTGTTGTTGTGATGGAATCAATGGATCTTGATTTGTGCACCTTTATTTTCTCCCATACCATTGAACACATCAGGGTACTGAAGTCTTCTTTGTAAGAAGCGCGTGGGCATGGTTGAAATCAGAACTATGCGCCTATATGGCATGTATTTGGAGTTGACACCAGATTGGTAGATTCGTTTTGTTGATCTCGACTAGCACATTCTGGCGAAATCTTTACTTTTACTGCATTTACCATAATACCTTCCCCTAATGTTTTTCATCCATTTTCTCGCCATTTTTTAAACCCTTTTGTCTGGGACTGACACTATAAAATGTGAATTTTGGCACGATTACTACTGTATTATTAGTGTTAGTGGGCTCTTATGCCTTCTGCTACCTTTAAACCGCCTTACTAGTATTGAATGATAACATATCTACCCCTTCAACGTCACTGGCATGTTTGTCACTAACTTTGCTTGCTGGTCTAGCGGTAAAAAGGATGAGGTAATTCAGATTATGGTTGGCCATTGTTATTTTTAAGAAATGGGCTGCTTCAAACCTCATCCACCGGATGCTCAGCGGTTCCACCCAGTTCTTGTTGGTTGGAAGCGGGTTTTGTTGTTCTAAACAATGTAACGCGGTCAAACCGCAATGAACCGGATGTCAACTCCCGGTTGAGTTTTGAAACCAGCCCTCAAAGGACTGACTACGCATCATCCTGCAGGTACTGCTTCATTTCTCTTCTTGATCTTGATTTCTTGTCTCTTTAAGAATATTTTCCTGAGATACCATAAGGCAATCTTCATGTGATAGTGGTGGGTCCCCTAATTCATCCGCTGACTTGGGTTTAGGGGGGGCACATGTGGTGCAGTGGATCAGCGCTCGCCTCATAAGCATAAGGTTGTGGGTTCGAGCCCCGCTGTCGCCAATGTGTTGTGCACTTGGGTAAGGCACTTTACCTCGCTTGCCTCTCTCCACCCAGGAGTATAAATGGGCACCGGCATATGCTGGGAATGCAAATCAGACTCGCTGTGCAAGAGGAGTGGCGAACCCCCCACAGCAACATTATATGAGGGAGTCTGGCCCAAACGCCAATGAGAGAGAGATGGGCGCACCATTTGCATATTTTGGGTTTACTTAATCTGACTTACTGATAGTTCACCTTTGGTTCGTGGGTGAACATGGTGAACTATAAACGAGCACCCAGTCCTGTCAACTGACTGCAACGCTTTATTGAGGTTTTGTGAAATAAGACGATGCGCTTGTGTTCCAAAGATGCTAATTACTACATCAGCACACTACATTAAAGTTACTACAATTAATGGATCTTCGCTGGATGAAACGAAATGTGTTTTGAATATAACCACAAGAAGAGATGTGAAGGCAGATAGACAGTACGGTGTGAATCAAAAAGTAGTTGACCAAGATTGATGATTTGTTTTTGTTTTGTTTTTAAAAAACCTCAGTGAAGCACATGCTAAACAGCGTCCATCATAAACAGAGAATGAAACCAATTGATCCTTCATGCCTGTTTTACTGAAAGCACCCATTTTTGCAGATGTCCCCTGAATGCTAATGATTTAAATCTAAACATCTGAGTAAGTAGCAAAGAGTACAAGAGAGTAATTCTTAGGTTTTAGCCCGGGAATTTCAAGCAGATTAGAATGGTATCCATGAACTATTTGAATTATGATGTAGCCAATTTAGAACCAGTGTAGAGGGCACATGTGGTGCGGTGGATCAGTGCTCGCCTCATAAGCATAAGGTTGTGGGTTCGAGCCCCGCTGTCGCCAGGTGTGGTGCACTTGGGCAAGACACTTTACCTCGCTTGCCTCTCTCCACCCATGAGTATAAATGGGTACCAGCATATGCTGGGAATGCAAACAGACTCGCTGTGCGGGAGGAGTGGCGACCCCCAACAGCAAAACATTACAGTGTGTCTCAAAAAAATTGGCTCGATTCTATGACTTGCGCCCTTTTTGGGATCACTCAACCGTGAATCTTTGTAGTCAGCATATAGACTAGTTAATTATCTTCTTATCCTGCAAGAATAAGAAACTTCCATCAACAACATATGCAAATATCGCCAGTTTTGCAAGCTCATACCGTTTCAAATTCTGCCAATGGGATTTACACAGTTAAGGTGTGAAGTGAGAAATACTTAAGCTGAGCATTCAGCCAATAGCTCTCTTACCATAAATTGTATATTGCAAAAACTATACACAGAAGGTCCTTGCCACAAAAAAAAAAAACTATTTTTCAGCAAAATTGGAACATGTTATAGTTGATCATCGTACAGGCACATACGCAGAATTTATTTGGGGTTTGAAACATTGAAAGAAGTGACCAGCTCCGCTTGCGCGGATATTTGCGTAGAGGTGGACCTACACCCCCTCCTATTGTCCTTTGGGATTTTTTTGAACACCTCACACCAGAAGAACTTTTGTCAAAGAAACCAGCAAATGAGTGGACCATTTCCACCCCCAAGTTGTAGCAGCAACTACAACCTAAGGGGAAGATGGAGTGATACAAGGGTCGCATAAGTGAAGTTGGGATCACGAAAGGTCATATGGACATTAATTATAGATGCTTCCATTTTTTTAAAAGAAAGCACACAGAATTGTTTGCCTGGTCATAAGGATTCCAAAAATGTATACTTTAGTTGATGCTCTCTACAATTAATGGTTAGAGACCTATGCTGAATGCTCAGCCCAAGTTTTCTCCCCTCACTCTTAACGTGTAAAATCCCTATTGGCAGAAGTTGTGAAACGGTTGATCTTGAATATCTGCCGATTTTTGTGCAAGTTGTTGATGAATGTTTCTAATTTTGCAGGATAAGAAGTAATTGACAAGGTTACATGATCCCAAAGAGGGCGTAAGCCATTAGAATTACAGCACAATTCTTTGGACACGCTGTAATGAGGGAGTCTGGACCAAACGCCAATGAAGAGAGATGGACACTCCGCCTGCGGGCGCACCATTTGCATTTTTTGTATTACAACCTTAGAAGACATTGGTAATCATCGTACCTCCTTGCCCAAATGCACAGCGAACTTTTATAGTTAAAACCTAGTAGTTTTCAACTATAAAAGTATGCCTTCAGAGATTCAACGTAGTTTTGCCGTACAATTCTCACAAGCAAATTATATACCCCGGGCGGGCCTGCTGGCGACCCGAGAACTGCCGCCCAATGTTACTGCTGTGCGTTTCCTTCGGACTCCTTGGTGGCTGGTCCTGGCCCGGCTGGTCCTGGTCGGGTAGTGAAGCTCGCAAATGACAGCTTTGGGTGGCGTCGTGGGGCGGACGTCATCTTGGTAGGCCTTGCTGCGGCATGTGGCGCCGTGTGGCATCGGGGTTTGGCACTTAGCTTTTCGTCACCATGTGCAATTCATATATAGCATGCTTGCGGGCCGCAGCTTTGTCCTCAGTGTTTTTTTTTTTTTTTTTTTTTTTTTTTTTTTTTTTTTTTTTTTTTTTTTTTTTTTTTTTTTTTTTTTTTTTTTTTTTTTTTTTTTTTTTTTTTTTTTTTTTTTTTTTTTTTTTTTTTTTTTTTTTTTTTTTTTTTTTTTTTTTTTTTGGGCCACCACTGCTGCCTTCCGGCTTGCCACCAGAGGGCTCTTCGCCGGCTTCTCGTCAGTCTCGTTGGGGCGCCTCTGCCATTGAGTACTGCGCCGACCTGCCTGGGGATGGGGCTTGGCCGGCGGCTTGCTTGTCGGCGAGGGTGTCCATGGGAGTGGCCTCCTGTGCCGCCTTGCTGGATCTTTCTGTGGCGCTGATCTGGATCTGGAGGAAGGCACATGTTATGGCACTCTTAAATCCTGGGAAAGATCAAACTAATCCCAAGAGCTATCAATCAATATCACTCCTCAGCCATACCTATAAGCTATTTGAACGTCTCCTGCTCAACCTATCGCACCTGTGATAGAGGAGCACCTCATACCAGAACAAGCAGGCTTCCGGCCAAGCAAATCAAACAAGCCAAATGGTTTCGAGAAGGGTTTGGTAACCGAAGTCGTGTTCGTCGATCTATCAACAGCTGTTAATCACAGATGCTTACTCACCAAGGATATCCGCTTGACTAAGCTCATCAAAGGATTGTTTGGAGTAGGCTCAAGTATGGACTACCCCAAGGGAGCATGCTCGCACCTCTCCTGTTCAGCATCTATACCAACGACCAACCTTGGAGTGCAGGAACATGTTGTTTATCTAATGCAGACTATCTTTGAATTAGCACACAAGATGCAGACTTCCCAGTTGTCGAAGAGAGACTCTCCAAAGCTTTGGATGAACTCTCTTTATTATGAGGAAAACCACCTACGTGCAAATCCGTCCAAGACAGGTGTGTGCTTTCCATCTACGCAACCGTGAAGCCAAACGTCAAAGTAACCTGGTCTGTCTACTTAGGAGTTACCTTGGACCGCACTCACTCTTATAAGACCCACATCAAGAAGACAAAGAGTAAAGTATGTTCACACAATGACATCTTGAGCAAACTCACAGGCACAAGATGGAGTGCTCGCCCACATACCCTAAGATCGATTGCACTTGCCCTGTGCTAACTCATGTGCAGAGTATGCCTGTTTTGTATGGGAAAGATCAACCCATGCAAGAAGGATTCACACCAGTAAATAACTTGAGAAACAGGTAAGTGTAGCCCCCACTGCAAATGAGGCGGTTTTTGGTGACCCTCGCCTAAGTATACCCTAAAAACTGAGAGAAATTGCGAGACCTGGGTTGCAAACCATGGTGCTATCGATATAAGTATAAAATCTGTAGGAATATCAAAAAAAGGTTGTCATTGATATACATGTTATTTTGATCCGACAAACCAATTTTAACCGTATTCTTACAGGGAACACCTGACTGAAGGTGTGCTATGACCGTCCAGGGTCAACGGTGCATTGCTATCTAGTCTTCACGGTCCAGTCGCTCGAAAATTTTGGGGATAACTACCCTTTAAATTCAATGTGATGGGGGGTAGGAGATATGATGACCTTCAAGCAGAATGTTAGCTTTAAGGTCTGAGATGTTCCATGGAGGAGAAAATGACATTTTCATCTCGGCCATTTTATTTTGTACAGGAACGAATGGGACCAGGATTTAGTGGTGTGAAACCAGAAGCTTTATCCAGCGTTGAATGCCTCCTGCCCCCTTATCACAGAATGTCTTGCCCACTCCAATTGAGACTTATACATCCTCGCATGAATTGCTCCACAGACATCTGTCGTAATGTAGCGACCATGAATTTGATGAAAGAGCGTAGTTGCCAAGTATCTAATGTGAAGCACCTTATGTTCAAACAGAACCCAGCTGCTAAACGCCTTAAATCCAGAGAGAGAGAGAGAGTTTCTTAAGCAAAGTCCCACCCCTTGAAACAGTCTCTAAGGAGTTTATGAGAGTCGCCTTGTGGAAGAAAGACTTGCTATCAACCAAGTTCATCTGTGGTATGAAACCTGGTGAGTATCTTCTGCTGGAAAATGACCTCCTTTGGGTTAGGAGAATGGCGATGCCTTAACAGATGGAGAACCAGAATTGGCCGACTTTAAGTTTCTTTGCAGAAGTGCGGATCTTGAAAGCAGCTCAGAACAAATGTGGTTGTGGAACAACAAGCAATGGAACACCTCTTGGTCTGCCCATGTTGGAACAACAATGCACAGACATGGGACCTTGCGGAATTCAGTGAAGCAGCCAGACATTGCACCCATCGCTGGCTAGATCATATTTGAAAACCACTGTGTTTGGACACGACAAGAAGCCTTCCGTACATTATTAAATTTATTGTTGATCTTGAAGTAACACCTAGAAGTATTTATTACCCCTCAGAAGCACATACCATACTTAATTTGGTTCCACACATGCCATAAATACTTTTTACGTCATCAGTTACATAATACAATATAAATCTACAATTTCAACTACCAATTCAAGTCAAAGGTGACAAAACTTTCAACCTTTCAGTGTATCTCAAAGCACATGGTCCATTGACTGCCAAGTTTGCTAGAGACTGCCTGTATTCCTACTAGCAATATTTTAAAGTACGGAAAGCCAGCAGGGTATAAGCACATTCCAGCTTCATAACAAAATGTGATTTCAGTAGTAAATTATGTTTATATTATGATTTTATGGCATTTGTATTGCGGTTCGTTTCCAGTGGCGGCAAAGTGAATTTTTTGGGTGAAAAAGTGAAATTCTGGGAAGGCAAAATAGCTCAAATTAGAGATTTTCAGCAATTTTGGCCCCAAATCTTTGGTGATTTTTGGCCCCAAATTGCTGATTTTTGCCAAAAATCTGTCACAATCTGTTCTACAAGATTGTGTTTAAAATGTTTTCAGACCGGGCCCAGGGTGTTTTGAATCAATCCCATGATGCATAGCAATGTGCTACATGGCACATGTGGTCCAGTGGATACGACCGGCTCATGATCTAAAGGTCGTGGGTTCGAGTCCCTGCGCCAATTGTGTTGTGCACTTTTGGGAATGCCCTTTACGCCCTCGCTTTGCCTCTCCCACCCAGGAAGAATGGGGAGCTGTAGAGGGAATATCACCAGATCTAAGTGCTGATAGGTTTTTGCGCTAGTTTCGGCCTGGCAGCAAAACTTAATGAAGCGACATGATTCTGACGGTTTCCTGATGCAGCGTAATGATAATAGGCCACGCGCTTTGAATCCTCAGGTAAAAAGCGCAATATAAATCCCGCTATTATTATTATTATTACCGTACTGTACTAACACATGTCAGTACTTACAGTACTTACAGTACATTGTTCAAAAGTTTAAGAACCACAAGACATTTCATAATAATGCAAAAAAAGTCCGAAGGTACTAAACGCTTTGTGGGCTAAAATGAGCATTAAAGTCAGGGTTTCGTGTGTTAAGAATAGGATTTTTATGTGATCACATGACCCTATTGAGGTGAAATTTCTCCAAACCGGTGAATTGTGGATTGACTCAAAACACCCTCTGGATCGGCCTAGAACAAAAAGGTGGCAGTTCTTAAAGAGTTTTATTTAAAAGGTCTGTTAAACCTGTAATGATATTACAGATATTGAGATTATGATTACAGGGAGCAGTTCAAACAATGAAAACATTAAACATGTATACAGGATGTACTGCCTTTTTTTCTTTGCGAATCGCTCAAACATAGTTGTTAATGTCCAATTGAAAGGCGATAATGAATTGACACAAAATAATGAATAATGAATTCTCACTCGTCGCAATTTTAAAATCCCCAACAAGAAAACTGAAAATCAAGTGTGCAGGGCCTAATGTATTAAATGTGTTTGACACTATAAACTTAATTTGAGTATTTTCTGTATGACCATTTCCAACTCTGTATGACCATTTCCAAAAAAGAGCTACCTGGAATGTACGTACATGATCACAATATGGTAAATGCACCCAATGATTATAAGTCAAAAGCAAAGAAAACATTCTTGCAGAGGTCGTTAAGAAATACCAGTAGACCTTTATGGATTTCTCTTTGAATAAACGTAGAAGATGCGTTATCTGCCAAACATTTACGAAATAAGCTGAAGTAACACCTAATTTGACGTTATGTTAATTATGGGCATGTCTCTTGCGATGATGTCTTGTTTGTTAGCATGTTTTATTTCTAACATATTTTGGTAACTTAATTTAGTCTATAGGGACTGGTCTCCATCTGTCGGCCCTTGTCCTTTCCACTGCCTCCTCATGTCCTCGTCATTGTACATTTTAATGTGTGCTTGGAAATAACTTGATATGATATGATATAATATGATATGATAATATGATATGATAAGATAGGCTTTGAGTTTTTTTTTTTTTTTTGTTATGGTTAAGGTTATGGAGAGTAGTCAAATCGACCTGTAAACGGCTGAATATGACGTAACACTTCGATAACGAATTAGCAGCGCATCCAGTCGATCTCATAGACCATGTAGACCAGGCCAGGGAATTAACTGTTAGACAATGAAATGTCGAATGTAAGATCTTTTTATCTTTCTGGTAAAAATTTCAATTAATCTTTACGAGCAAACCTGGCGAATCTATTCAGAAGCAAAAGTACAGTCTTCATAGTGTACTCCTCCTTATGTTTAAACTTTGCAATTCATAACTGTATTTAAATATTCTACATACCAAATTTGCTTAAACTTTACCGTTATATACGTATATATATTAATAATCAAACAAATTTAACGCATGTTGACGTTTTAAGTTATTGTGAGATTCATCTTCAACTTGTTATCTTTTCTCAAAAAGCAGTTTTTCACACGCAGTATTTGCATAATGTGTTAACACTAGGATTCAAATTACCAATTTCTAATTTAAAAAAGCTGTATTTCAATAATATATGGCAATTTTTAATGTATTGCACTGAAATTGTAAGTATGTGTACCCAGTGCATTTCGGCAAGTAAATCTTGTTAAAATAAGTACTGCGGGTTAAATGCGTATTTGATTCATATGTCAATAATTATTAATATGCGTATTTGATTCATATGTCAATAATTATTTAATGGATTCACATAAAATCAAAAAAATAGCTGATTATCTTAATTAACCTAAACTTTGGAAATCAAGCTTGTCGTGTTGCCTGGGTAAGGACTAATTTGTGGTTGTTATTAACCTTTGAGAGATAACACAGTGGAATCGTTCTCTCTCTCTGAGTGGGCATTAATGTTCAATTTTATCATCCCTGTTGACTTATCCTATACCGCAATTTCGTAATAGTGGAGCAAGTCGGTGAAAAAATACACATGTTATGGCAAAGCCCCAAATTGGGCTCATATTTTAGTGTGATGTGCTGAACAATAACTATAATCTTGCAGGAAATTGAGATTGACCTTTTTTACCCTTTTAGTAATTTTTACCCTATAACTCCAAACCCAATGGTCGTAGGTGGTACAAACTATACATTTTTGGAATCCTTATGATTAGATGGACAATATGGCAAACATTTCAACATGATTGGGGCATTTTTTTTAAATTTGACTCTGTGTAAACTTAAACATGTTAAATTGGCCCCTATTGAAAAAGTGATACCACAATTTGAGAGTACTAACTACCTAGCATTGATGTAGGTGGTCCATACTAACTACCAATGGTGTTAAATCTTTTCTGTAGTGGGGGGTAAACGATTTCCTTAAATAAGGCCCCTATTATATTCTGCGCCTGCTCTTACAATAAGGCTTTTCACACTGAGCAGGTGATCGATCCACTTTTGCTATATCGATCGTCATGTGTAGTTTTCAAACCAGCCACCAAATCCATTATGGTACTTCGCCAACTCTGACACACTCTCTGTTGGGCTTCTAATAACAGCACGCATGCGTCCGCTAAATGCACTTATGTAAGAGAATATTCGCCATTTTGAATTTTCACGACGACTGAAAACGGCGCAATTTCTGTGCCGAAACAAACCAAGGTGACAAGTTAATATTTAAAAGATGGCCATGTACCTCAACAGTAAAAAGAAGTCAACAATAACTCTGTCGTAAATGTCTCAGAAAGAAGTATTTCATAAAAGCAACACCTCATTAAATCATTTCTTTGGAAAGCTTTTACATCGTAACTGAGGCGTTATTGCGCATGCGTGTCTAGCATTCAGAAAACGGCTGCACCAGTCTTCAAAAGCGGCGATCGATCGCAAAAGTGGATAGATCACATGTGTCAGTGTGAAAATCCTTATTATGTTATTATATTAATCACTTTGGATTTATTAGAATTTTGTCTATGTACAGTAAATTGACTGCCGTCATTGTTTTTTTTTTTCTACCGTCCATATATTTTGAAGTTCCGTGTGCGTGCCTAATATCTTGTAATTTACTTAACTAGCATTGACAAATAATTTACCTATATATTAATGGTTAAGTCTGTCTATCTGTCTGTCTGTCTGTCCGCCTTTATTCTCGGAGATCACAGGTGGTGTACAACGTTCGAATTTGGTGGGTGGGTGTAACTAGGACTGAGCCAGAACAAATTTGGATTTCCAGGCACTACTAATCGTGAAAGCCGGATAATTTGCCTACTTTGCCCTATTCAAGTTGCCTAGTTCTACTAGTTATTTATATACTATTCCATTTTAGTATCATGTTTTGAATGACACTACTACATAGTATCATCGGTAAATAATATAAACTCGTATATTGATGATGTTCTAGTTATGTAATTAACATAAAGCATAAATAACAAAGATTTGAACCCTGCGGAACACGACAAACTATCTTTGAAATCAGAATTGAGGCTGAAAGATAAAACATTTTCTTTTTATTTATCTCGATTACTTAGATAACTAGTAAACTGGTTCAAAACAACTCCCTTAAAACCACAATATTCTAATAATATATTCTAATAACAATATTTGTATAATAACATATCATAATCATAAGGAATTAATCATACGAACCAAAATACGCATTCCACCTTTTCAGAAATGTCCTTAATGTAAGGCAGAACCACCAAATTGGAAGCAAAATTCTGATGACATTGAACAGAAGTAGATTATTTGATGTAAAGAAGAGATATAGACTATGGGGCATGTCCTTCTATGCTGTTGTCTTGTTGTCCCCATCGGGAGCCGAGGGGGAAGCCAAGTGTAAATTCATAATAAATTAGTAAAATCATATAATCGTCTGTTCCCGCAAATAAAATTGGCACATTTTCTTGAAAATGAATAAAATGTCACTTCAATTTCATTTCCCCAATATCTCTAACCAGTGGATACACTAGACTTCAGCAAACAATGGAGCTAAAGATATTCAATTACCGGCCCGGTATACGGTGAAGAAAACACTTCAGATTCCTTTTCATCTGGGAGTGCAGGACCATTGTTATATTGTCTCGCGGTTGAAAAGATATCCGGTGTTATCACCTCTCCGATTTAAACTGAGTATTTTTTATGATGTAAGCATGAAATACTTATCCTCATTCACAAATAAATAATTTTGAACTTCTATAGTGCGTGTTCAATTAACTTTGACCATATTTTTCATCATTAATTCGAAAAGGAAGAAAGACGAACAAACATCATGAGAGAATGTTGCCGGGCAAGCGTTGACCTAACAACTTTGTGCAGAACCAATCCGTAACTTATTGCTTAACTTCATTTCTATTTAATCTACCGCGTTTTCAGAAGAAAACTTAGTGTCAACGACCTATATTATAATGTAAACATGTAGTTATTGTGAAAGAAGACAGGTATTTTGTTACTCAACCCGTATCGTGGAGGTGATAACACTTGGCTATAACAATGGCTCCGCATACCGGGCCCATTGTAATATCTTTAGTAAATGGTTTGCTGAAGTCTATACATATAGAAATCGAGGTAACATTTTATTCATTTTCAAGAAAATGTGCCAGTTTTTATGCGCGGGAACAGGCAGTTATATGATTTTGATAATTTATTATGAAATTACTTGGTTTTGGCCTAGCCCCCTGATGGGGACAACAGAATTTGTTATACAGTTGGTTATTTGGTCTACGCCCCGTATTTTAATATTGATCGGTGTGGGTGGGTTTTCTGTGAACACCGATTGAGAGGGAACTGTCCGATTGCCTTCGATGACTAATGACGATATCCAGAATGGGTAGCTGACCATAATTTTCTGCATTGGCGGTGAAATCGTTGTGCTGATTCCAACTGTAAACTGTGAGTTGTGAACTGATGAACGGACAACTTTGTGCTTGACGAAGATGATGGTGTCATCTACGTATCTTAGACAACTTAATGGTGGGGTGAAGCAGATTTAATAGTTTTCCGTTCAAAATGTCAAGGAACAAATTAGCTACAACAGGATTTAACAAGTAAAACCATAATGACATCCATGGTCCTATTTTGTGAACCTTCACCTGAATACAAAATAGACATTGGTAGGCATTTTTTTAAATGTCATAACCTTGACAGCATTTAAGTACACACAATTCTTCCCTGTGTCGTCACTTTCTAACAGTTCATGAATAACTTTGAGGTCTTCTTGTACTGGCCCGATGGTGAATAGGGCTTTGGCGTCATATGATGTTGGCATGTCCCACATCATGGAAATGGAATGGGAAGAGGTGTCGCTCATTTTGACATGCGGCATTATAAACAAATTTAAATGCCTATGGTGGTATTTGGTATTAGCAAAACCTATATCATGAGGTCAAATAAGCCCTTTCGGTGTTCAGACATCGCATGCGCAGTCTGAAAATTTGTCAAAGGTAAATTGGGAATGGAATACTTCCGGTTCATGATCGGAAAGTGCATTGAGCCAGGTCAAAGCAGACGACCAATGTAGCGAATAAGCGAATTTGAGCAAAGGCGAAAGCATAAGATGCAAATGTAAATCATACCAGCATTTCTATTATTCCCAGCACAAGCTTGCAAGTGGTTCTTTACCATTACAGTGACATAGCAGCTGTCAGACAATCATCTATCCATGAAGCGATCGCCGCACATCGGAAGTGGGTTCATCTCACTGGCTTCAAAGTCCGACATTAGCAGTTAGAACTCCGATAGGGCTTATTGCATTGTTCCATTTCACGAGGCGATAGGCAAGTGAAATGGTACAGCTTTATTTGACCGAATGATATGGATTTACTATTCTATTACCTGTACTACCCATTTTTGAAAATCCAGCATTCGCATTGGTCAGTTTACCGTCCACTCTTCTACAATAATTTGTTTTATATAAATAACGATATCAGAGATTGTTGATTCCACACCACTAAATATATCTGGTCTGACACCTTCTGGTCGAAAAGTGTTGAAAAAAGGTAAAAGAGACAGGTATAAGTTAAATTGAAAAATAGTAAAAACTGGAACTTTCTGGGCCATATTTTGTGTTTGGAAATTATTTTAAAGCAGCAAATCATCATGATAGCAAGATAAAAAAAGAGACTTTCTACTGAATACTTTCAATACTTATCCCCCCCATAGAATCCACAGTTTCAGACGGGATCAAAAATTTATCGTTGTCTTCACGCTCCAGTAGCTCGAAAAACCTGTGGTCAACCTATGGTCAACCTTGAAACTCTAGAGGTCTAGAGGTCCAAGATAACCCATAATTATAGAGACGGAGTCGCTTCGTTAGCGATAAATTGATGTCTTCATTAGGACCATTTCACAAAAGTATTTGCCTCCCCTTTTTGAAGACCACTGCTTAAAACCTGTTGCATAATATTTTCAACCAAAAAAACCCAAAATGAAGCCCAATTATGTTCTGCTCATATCCGTACCTCATTTGCATAAAGAGCCTTGGTATTATTGCCACAGCGAACCTTTCCACTAAAAAAGATGCAGATTTCAAAGTCGAATTAAATCCTTAAATGCTTTTGTAGCTAGAGTGTCTCGTTATCCATAACCAGTCATGTAGGCAATGTCATGTTGGATTGACCTCAGTAGTTTTCAGTGTAACTTAAAAATATGCATTTCTTTTCATTTGTTTCCATGGTAACAATGTTTTTCTTCACACAAATGAGGTTTCGAAAAGAACACAACATAATTGGGCTTCCTTTTATTATTTCAGTTTGACAATTTGATGTGCAAGTTGTGGTCTTCGAAAAAGGGATAATACTTTTACTGATGTGTTTTATAACATATAGCATATATCTATAATTCTCAATTTGAATTTGCTATGTGAGTTTTGTCCCAACGACAAGTTGGTTCTGAATCCCTTTGTCTGCTTGATAATATCGATTTGGATTTGGTATATTTCATTTTTGCTGCTTTAGTAATTAAGTAAACAAAGTACCCAGCAAAATGATTGCAGCAGGTTGCGAGCAAATTTCTGTTTCTATTTTACGAACTTGCCAAATTTAACAGTCTTTCACATTCTTTGACAACAAACTTTGTCGATTGACTCCCTATTTTCGAAATCTTGAGTTGTGTTCTATTTGTAAGAAATATCTTCTCATTTTCGTGCTTTAAAGTGGAGAAGATCGATAGATTGTTATTCTTAACTTGTTATTCTTTAAGGTAAGGCCCGTGACATACTTCCAGTCGAGGCGAGCGATTGGCGTGCGCAGTACCGGATTCTGACCCAAGATGAAGTGTTACGCATGCTCATGCGCAGAGATCGCTTGCTGCGACTGGAAGTATGTCATGGGCCTAAGGCTTCACAAATCAACCACCGGTTGACCTGCAGTTCACGGCGGTTGAACCGTTACTTCAGAAACTTGTTTAGAAAATATCAGACATAACTAGGCGGGTGACACTGTGTACAAATACCCATAGACAATTTCGATATCGATAGTGATAGCGCCACCATTTTCGATAAGCTACATAATTATTTATGCATAAACGTATTCATGACGTAAACCGGGGGATGACGTAGCGTAATAGCGCCACGTACGACTGGCGAACTATAAGCTACAGATTTCTTGCAGATCAGTGTGCAGTACGTACGCATCCATTCTCTTGATCGAGTGTCCTATCCCGATTTATTTAGGATCCCTGGCATAACCTGCGAGTAACCGATGGTTAGGTTTCGTGGCATTGATTATATATGAATTTAGGCGCACCACTTTCACTCGAAAAAGGGAGAAAATTTGCAGAGCAGGAGTCAAGATAAATTATAACTAGTGAATTGTCACTTAACACATAGCGCAATACAAGTTTGTTTGGTATGGATGGAAACCCATCCACACTCCTCAGATTGAGGATAAAGGATAAACAGTTATATATATATGACTGCACAACAATAGAAGAGCCATTTGAAATTGCATAGTAAGTGCTTCTTCCTGTGCTTACACCCACTTACAAGTTCATTTCTATTGCTCAATGAAGACATAAGAGGTTTGTGTATAATAAAACATTTTTCAGTCAAACAAAGATTCCATCTCTTACTGTTGGAAGAATAGGCCTTATATCTTGCAATTATTTTAATGAGTTCGGAATATTACTGTCATTTTAAAGTCCAATGTAATGGCTGAGAGTAGTGGCATTTTGTTTTGTTCTTGTTTTTGAAGGAACTGATGTGGCCATAGTATCTGGTTTTGAAAGTGGTTCAGTAAGACCGACATAAGTTTCTTCTTTGTGGCTGTCTTGTCTTGTGACAGTGGGTTGATATACAACGCTTGAGATGGGACAATTACTGTCAAGTGGGCATGTATTCTTCCTGCAGATACAGGCCGTTGTTGATGTGAATTTTCCAGATCCCAGAATAGATTTGTTGTGGCTAGAGATTATTTGTTGCATGTTTGGTATGCAAGTGTAACTTATTTTGATGGTGTTTCTATTAAGAATTTGGTGAAATTCGTATCTGAGGGATAGCATTTATCAGGTAGATTGAGAAACTTTCTACCCACAGTAGTAAGATTGTCACTTTACGGGTAGTTGTACCATGTTATATTCCGTTTTCTGTTGCGTTTTCTGCTGTCCTGCTGATCATTGCTGTTATGTGTTGTCCTGTGTATTTGAGGGTTGTTCTGGAGTTGATCGTTGTATCTTTTTTTTTAAGTGCTTCTTGATATGGCGGTGCAGCCGCATTGAATATAGCTTCATGTGAAGATATGTTGGAGAGTCTCTTATGCCATCTGGGATGTTCTTTAGCACCGGGGAAGGGAGGGGTTGCTTTCGTTGTGAACATAAAGAATGGTATTGTTCGGTTTCATGTATGGTTTGTGGGTCAATGATTTTTTAAACCGAGTTTTGTGCGTATTTGTAATGTATTAAGGACATACGAGGACATTTATTTCTGAAAAACGCGCTCACCATTTTTTTCCAATCTTTTTTTTATTTATTTATTTTTTTTACATAGGGAATATTTGGATTCTGGAATAATTGCCAATTTATTTAAATCAAATTCAAATCAAATGATTTGGCATAATTACATTATACTCTTCGCTTTATTCCGTTAGATACAGAGTAGGTGCGAAGGGTATAACATAATTATGCGATGATCTAGTATTTTCTGCCTTGCAGGACAGACAATCCGCGCATACATCTCTGTAAGGGCAATTAGGCAAGTTTAAAACTTTTTTTTTTTGGTTTTCTTTTCTACTTGTTTAACCAATTAATTTTCAAAAATAATGTTCAGTCTCATTAGGTGCTATGCAACCGAATAAGTGCAAATATAGAGAACTATGTATCCTGGTTAAATCTCTTTGTGTCCATTAAAATCACACCTGGAGTGAATGAGCCAAAACTACATCTTTATGTAATAAAAAATTACATATTTTTCTTTCATGCACGAGTCACGACAGAAAATGCAAGCGTGCTTCCATGTTGGGCCAAATACGACAGCATTCTACTTTGCCCTAAATAAACCTGAACCGTTCTGTAGGTATTCTATAACCAATCAAGTGTAGGTTTAGTGAAATGTGTACACTCAGAAAATCTCCATGTGTTCCTTTAAAATCGTCAGTACACAATGGTTTAAATCTGGCTTACAGGTTTCGTAAGTCATGCTATCGTCGGAAATAAGTCAAGATTACACTTTTTCACTATACATTAAAATTGTTTATAAGAGTATATTACTGATATAACAATAGTAAGCCCGTAAAGGTGGTTGAAGGCTCTTTGCCTCTGATATTATTCCAAATCATTATTTTGAATTGAAATTCTTTGTCATTTTATTTGTTTATTGTATGGATATTAGTAGTTTTGATCATCGGATGAACGGATTGGTAAAGAGGATCCTCGCTCACCTTGCACCCCTAAAGTGAAATATTTCAAGATATATTTTCTCATGCAAAGTTGATAAAAAAAAAAACAATCCAGAGCAAAATAGGGGAATAAGATCATTTAAGAGCTCTTGGATGATTTTGTGGGTATATGTGACAATTGTACTGTAAAATTGCTTTGTACCCATCTGTACAACAGAATGGCTTAGTTTTTTATATGTAGCTCTCTGTTCTTCTTTCAATATCTTCACATAAATGAGAGCTTGTCCAGACAGCAGATGAATCTAATATGACTTTCTTACGGTGGCAGGTTTCAAAAAGATAAAATACTTTTACTTTTTTTCAATGAAGAAGATATGACACGACACGACTGAACTCATTATGACCTTAAAGGATCCTTATTTATTTTATTACTTTGAGAAAGGAATAATTTATGATATTAAGGTATCAAATGCGTTTTCTTTATGTATCTAACATTAATTTCATGTGTGAAGTTAACATATATTGTTAAACATGTAACCAATTAAAATTAAATCAGATTGATTACTTATTGCTTTGCTTAATAGCTTAAAAGAATGGAAATAGCACTAAATGTTAACCGATGTTCAAAACGGGACAGGAGAGAGAGAGAGAAAGAGAGAGAGGTGGAACGACTGAACTTGTATAAATTTGTAATGTCCAGACACAAACTTGTGTATTCTTGAATATACCCAGTTATCCATTTTAATACTGCTACCAGCATGAAACACGATTCTACCCAGACTGAAACATATAATGTTGTCTTTGATTGTTTTGGTGTCTCATCTACGTAATCATAATTAACCATGACAGAGATAAAGGTCATGTAATAGTTGTAATTAGAATTGGTTCTACGTAGACACCAGCTGACGAGACACACTGTGAAGATCTACATGCATCAGATTGAAGCCAGATATGTTCAATATAATCTTGCAAACATTTATTAACCATGTTAACGGCGGATAGTTCAACGCCCTACATGCACATAATATATGCACATAAAAAGCTATTTGGAAATCATTTAGCACCAAGATCTATGTTTATTGGGAAGGGGGACAGAGAAAACAATGTGTAAATGATCCTTACCTTCCAGTACCAACACCAATACACTTCACACTAATTACAATGTAATTGCTTCTGGGAAGGCAACTTACTTCTGGTACTATTGTTGTATCTGCTATTTCAGCTTCGGTTACTGAAGGTTTTATTGCTACTGCTACTACTGCTATTAACTTAACATTAACACTACTATTTTACAACTACTACTGCTACTACTACCACCACTAACATTTCAGAGTACATTTTACATTTTGTAACAGGTTAAGGAGCCTGTTTTCCAGAAAAATTTCTCCATGGGGACTTGTTAATTTTGGCCTGTTTTTTTGTGCCAAGTTTTATTCCCATACGACTTTTCGTTTTTAGTTGCAATAAAGTTGCGATTTTTGAAGAACTGAGAGCGCTATTTGCAAGAATGATGTCAATCTCAGACGAGAGTGGTCAACCGAGAGTGGTTCAATGAAGCAACACTCCCAATTGAATCAATTGGATCAAATATGTACAGCAATACAAATCGCAAACTGCAAGTTAATTTCAACTACGATTTTCAAATAACTCGTTCAGTGCATATTTTCACCTTTTTCATAGAACAAAATTTTAAAAACAACCTACGTGGAGATGATTCTCCAACTCTTACCGTTTGGGAATAAGAAAATATTGTTTAAAACACTTTACACATTTCAAATTGTTCATGATAGCGTGTTAAACCAATCCCGATGTCAAATTTGGTCAATTTGCATTGTTTATAATTTTGTTTAAATTAATATAATTTATAGTTAAAAAGAGAGGTTGAAAAATCATAATTTGGTAATTAATTTGTAAGTTAATTATGTTAAAGACACTAAGACAGCAGGAAATAATTACATAAATGTATCGTGTTACATAAAAGTTGATATGTATTTACTTTTCACTAATGTATATTGATTAATTTAACAAATAATGAAGGAAATATTTTATTTAATAGCTGTGTAAAAACGGGAACGCTGTATTTTTAAGATGTTCACGACACTCTTGTCCGTGGCACTTTGCAAACTGTTTTCGTCAATTATACACGGAGGATGTTTTTCGGTCCTACTATCAGAATGTTAATAACTTCGCTGTATTATTCATATTATTGCACATACCCGTAACACGGGTAACTATTTTTACAGTTGTTTGTAACCCAAAATGTTACTTAAATTGCCTCTAGGCGTAGTATTTGGCGTTGTTAATCACGAACACTTACATAACACAATATCGTGTGCGTGTGGGTGCGTTGTGCGGCTGTCATTTGTAAGTTGTGCGTAAAGTGATTTCATGAAAAGTTGATGTGTTAAAGTGCGATTGTGGGTGCCAAGAATTACTTTCAGTTGCCAATTTCACATCTGTATTCCTACGCATCGTCTTCTATCTACCCAAAATTCCCATCTGAAATGAATTATAACGGAGTTGTTTATCGGGGACTTGCGTTTCAAGTGTTTTTATAGTCATTCTCTTCAAGGAATTGTTGTATTTAAATGTGGTCAAATGACAGCTAATATCAGAGGTTTTATATTTGTGAGATCAATTACCAAATTATTGTGTAGACTAGGTCATACCGGAAAGATAATACATGTAGCGTAAGAGGTTACACGAATATCATGGACAGTTATGAAAATATTTTCTGTACACATGTACAATGCATATCATCCACAACGAAAATACACAGGAACGCATTGGGAAAGAGCAGATAAAAACCGGTTGAAAATGGCATCTTTCTAAGTTATTTTAATAAAAATTGTAAATTATTTTAAGTGGCTTGCTTTGGTGGACCAGACTTGTCATTTCAAATAAAATTCTTTTACTGCATATGCCAAAGCAATTAACCCATTAAAGTACGTTCAAATTATACAAGTCTATTTTCCGTCAGGAAAATAATCGTGATTTTAGTATTTTTTTAAATTGTAGGATTCCCAAAGCTGTTGGAAACTCAAGAATGTTCTTTTACCCTTTTGTTCATTAATAATTCTAGTTAAAATCCAACTGATTTGGATCACATAAAATTTCATTCAAGAAGACTCAAATTTTAAGGTATATATGAATTAATTTTAAAATGTAACCCAACATTCTGAAGTGACCTTTACTCCAATTACTACATAATTACATTATATAAATTGTTAAAATATGACATATGGTTAACGTTGGTGAATTAGGCATAAACTTGTATCTTCAAAGAGAGTCATTTTACTGGAATTACCCCCTGAAGTATGTTTACACTAACAAACTATTAAATGCATATATTCCCCGTCAGGAAGGTAATCGTTATTTCTTATTTTTTTTTAAACCGTTAGAATCTGAAAGTATTCGAAACTCAAGAGTCTTCAATTATCTTTTCCACGTGATCATTAAAAAACAGTTGAAATTAAAATGATTTGGATTTGGATTTACAATTTTAATTAAAGGACTCATATTTAAAAATACCAGTGTAGTTTTCTGAGGTAACCATTTGCTCCAATCACCTATACCTAGCTATGAAGAGCTGATATGCAGAAGGGCTTACATCCACCTCTGACCGAAATTGAGAAATTGGTATTGTGTTATAATGCCAGTAAATATACACGATTTGGCACTTGTTTAACTTTCATACCTCCTTCCATTTCTGATATATATCGTATTTTTTCCGTTTCAGTAATCTTCGGGAATTTCCGGAAAGGTCGACTTAAAGGCTGACTTAGAGATTCTGAAATATTTTTTTTGTAATTCCAAAGTTGGAGATGAAACAGATTTTTCGTTTTCGTGTAGTAAACATTTGTGTGTTGTATAACAGTATACCATTTTATGTTCCAAAAAATTCCACATTAGGAATTTTATTACAGAATTATGATTTTCTATAATGAAGAACATCGATTTGAGCTTAGCTATTTCACACAGTGATTAGTATGTCATGTATGTGGACAAACATTATGTACATGCAAAAAAAACACAGTTTGTTAGAAAATTGAGGGCGCGCCCTCAATTTTCAAAACCCAGTTTTTTAAAATTTATAAAAAAGGTATAAAATCTTAGGAAAATATTTTTTCCTCTTTTGATGTTACCTCGCAGTATAATTTCCTTCAATATTTTTAAAACTAAAATAAACTGTTTTTGAGTATATTTGAACAAAATGAAGTTCAATTAATCAATCAAATGTGTAGTTTCGGAAATGATTGCAAAATTGACAGAAAAACCAAATTTAATTAAAAATTCGTAATTAAAAAAATAAATGAGATATTTTTGTTTTCTTTTTGATTTTGAAAACATTAGTCATGATGCCTAAGATTGTGACAAAATATGAAATTAAATTTAACCAAAAAGGTGGTTTCTAGGTTTTACAAAAGGGCTTACATGGACTTTTGTGATAAAGGTTTAATTACTAATTAAGAAAAATAAAAAATGTGACATTTTATTTAAAGATCATACACTTTTTACATTGTCTTGCACTGGTGCTACTTAAGCTTGATATTAAATCATGACACCCTATCGACACGCTAACAGTTTTTCCTCTTTTTCTCGAAAAGTGTAAAAGTGGATGTAAGCCTTCTTGCATATCAGCTCTTCATATTTCAGAAACAGTTGGGAAGCTTAGATTGTAAATAATTTTCACACCAAAAGAAATTTCCAGATTTATTATACAAACTAGGCGGTCCCCGGGCGTCGCGATCACCTGGGTTTCTCGATCATCTGGCTTGAATGACCTGGCATCAACAATCGACCCCACCAATGTTCATGTCCATACATCAACGTTTACCCATTTGACCTCCTTTGACCTTGAATGACCCCTGATGACCTTTGATCCACTATCCAATACAAACTCTGTCTTCGGACGGTTAAGGGGCGTCCTTGCCCTAACGGATAAAGCAAATGAGTAGAGGCGAAGGGTATAATGTAATTATGCCAAAAATCCAATTCTGATATCTTGACATAAGTGCTACTGTAGTGACTACCCAGTTCGTAGTTGTCAAATCGATTTCGTTATGCACTTTATTTGATCAGGCAACAAAAATGCCAGTTTTTAAGTTCCAAGACAAACCACTGAACAAGATATCTGAATATGTGCCGCAGATGTGTCAGAAGCATAACTTGGTTTAGGATGATGTCCATCGGCTAGAAGACCAGTCAGGTAAAACAGAACATTGAAATAACCATATCATTAGCAAATATTTCAATACTATCTAAACATATCACACAATTTAGAATTCGTTATGTTTTGGAATTTGGAAATATTTGGGCATGGGTGTGTTTCATTGAATTTGAAGTTTGTAAGTAATGAGATTGGAATTTGGATTAAAATAAACACTCCGGGTTTTCTAGGTTCCTAGATTAACTTAAAATACATATGATTAAGAACGCTTCTGAAATAGAAATATTATTTTTATCTAGCACGCTACCATGGTGTAAGGTATATACATATTTTGTAAAGCTAGAACCAAAACAAACACCAATGACACAACAATCATGCTAAAACAATAGAAAACAAAACCCACCAATGTTATGTATCATTGTCGCAAATTCACGGATTCATGGAAACTTCTGTGATTGCTATACACGGAGAAAATATCAAATTTAAAGAAGTCATGTAAGCAATGAATCTTATTATTTAATTAAGAAAAAGTACCTAAATTTAGTTAATAGGTACCGTAATTCGGTAAAAACTACAAAGTTATTGAGTAGATTTTACCTAATTATTATGAGGTTCCATTACGTAGCGTTACGCCTATGTAAGTTCTCTCTGTGTAGAATGTTCGATACTTATGTTAGTTTCTCTGGATAAGTACAAATATTCAATTAAATCAAACACTTTGGCCAAGTTGAAAAGAAAGTCGTTTCACATGTTGCTATTCTTAAAATTCCTAAAAAACGAGTCTTCAATGCTGTTGTTTTTAGAGCACCTCAACATATGTTTCAAATTTCTGGCAGTTATATTTTTGTGGAAATTACATAATAGTTACGTGTTGTGCTTTCTTTCATAAAGGATCTGTCCACGCCTTAATGAACTAACCTTACACCTAACTGTAGAAGTGGAAAGCCAGATAACTCGTTTAACCTGTATTAGTACAAGTGCGGGAATAGTTTACACCCGTGAATATTAAATGTAGTCATTTCAACATATCCGATCAAAAACATGCACCGCTTAACTTTAAGGGGAAGTTTGCAGATATGTTTTGGTGAAGCTATTTTTGACGCAATCACTATGACTCAATCAACGGAGATAGACATGCTCTGAATGATGAAAAACATATCAAAGTTCCCAAATGGAAAACGACTCACGTCGTACGCTCATTGAATTCGACCAGTTGAAATCAAGATGGAAATCATCTGTCATCCGTTATTTCAAGCGCATGGCTTACCACTTTACTCTGCACTTGAGCCTTAACCGTGCATTCCATTCCACTGTTATTTATTAATGGAATATTGATAAAACATTGCGTTAGAAGTCAAGGACACTGACTTCAACATAGTAGGCATCTTTGATAATGCCTAATGGGCACTGGTAAAATATGCTTGAGACGCACTCCATCATGGCAAATGCCTACTCCTGGGGCCAAGCAATTGGGGAGCTCTTTGCAGTCTGAAGAGGCTTCTCAATGCATCCTTCTCTCCTGGCGATTTGAAATAGTAAAGAGCTTCCGACATTACTTGCAAAGTTTAAAGGGAAAGCAAGATATCCCAGTGCGTTGTCACGCACTGCCACATTACGTTTACGTTTAAGCAATCTATAATTCCCGCTTTTATAGAGCAGTTGGCGCGGCAATGGTTTCGCCTGCAGAAATAATTTTCATGACTTCCGCACCATTTCTTTCGTTTCCATAGCTAACAGAATTACCTTCTGGAAGGGATTGACTATGACCTTTGAGAAACATCGAAGACCTTTACGACTATTGATTAGACTCGGATTTCAAGGCCGACATTAGCCAAGGACGGATATCGTCTGTAGAGCAGAATTTAATTTCTGCGAGCAGAAGGGCACTTGCCTTGGCCGATAGGTAGATGCCCTGTAATTTCCAGCAAACATTAATAATGTTACCGTGTTAGTCTTGCAATATTAGGTCACACTTGACGACGTCTGCTAATGCTATGGAAAATGAACGATTAACTTAAAATAACGCTCAATAACAGATAGATATTTTATAAATCCAGTATGTCCAAGATATGAGAGTGGCATACTTTCCCAACCAGCTGCCGATTAAACCTGGCGACAATAGCAATAAAAATGCTCATACAATAATCTCCATATATCTATATCTAATTAGAATATTGTATTTAACATTGCTATATATGTTAATATAAAAATAATGTTTTTACAAGACATGAAATAGAAATTACACCTAATAGCACCCTTGTACCTTGGAAACTATATTGGACACATCTGAAGACGTTCCCTTTAAATTGCAATGGAAACCACATTAAACATGTTTTTAATCAGAAACATGGAAATGGGGCTCTGTAATGGTTTGTACCTTTATTAAACCATCCCATAGCTAGAAGTCTGCAATACATTGTCACACAACACTACCATAGCTACAAGATAACCATAAGATAATCCTTATTGCAGGCAGTATTGGGTACGCGTAAACTTTCAAAACTAGCAAAGCTGAAGCGCAAAGTTTAAGAAAAAATATCAAAACTTGTCCCCTTTCTTTAATAAGCAAGATTCTTAAGTTTGGAAAAAAAGAATATACTGAACTATGTCTATATCAGACAAGAACTGAACTGCTGAAAGGATTCATTCTCAAGATAATAATTCCCTCTTTAAATGAGTTCATGATGGCGGGATGCCCTAAAACAATATTAGGACAGCAAAAACTGACAATACAAGGTTAAAATTAGAGAGAGCTTATGGACACAGCATGCTGAGACTTATATCCAACATACAGAAGACTGAAACTGACGAACCTAATGAGATACGTTAACATCCTTGAAAAGGCACAGCATTCTCTTACTAGTCGTAGTGCTGTGCTTATGAGCATTCTCTCAATGCTGTGCTTATAATGTAACGATTAACATTGAGACAAGCTGTGAGCTTCGAGTATTAAACAAACTATAACAGATGAGACAGAGCAAACCTAAAAACAAGGAAACGAAAAAGAAAGCATTTAGTTATAAACAGTTAAAATACCTTCAAATCTAAACAATCAAATAAAATCGTAAAAAAAAATTACAATTTGGAACATTTTCAAAGAAAACAATAAAATAAAATCTTACAAATTGAACATTTTCCAGACAAATTTCATGACAGTAAAAAACCCTTTGTCCAGACAAAGGTAGTCAATTGTCTACCTTGTCATGACGCTAGACAGTTGTCTACCTTTGTCCAGACAAAGGTAGACAATTGTCCACCTTGTCATGATAGACAGTTGTCTACCTTTGTCCAGACAAAGGTAGACAACTGTCTAGCGTCATGACAAGGTAGACAATTGTCTACCTTGTCATGATAGACAGTTTTCTACCTTTGTCCAGACAAAGGTAGACAATTGTCCACCTTGTCATGATAGACAGTTGTCTACCTTTGTCCAGACAAAGGTAGACATTGTCTACCTTGTCATGATAGAGTTTTCTACCTTTGTCCAGACAAAGGTAGTCAATTGTCTACCTTGTCATGACGGTAGACAATGTCTACCTGACGGTAGACAATGTCTACCTTTTCCTGAACAAGGGTATTTTCTACTGTTATGAAATTTGTCTGGAAAATGTTTAATTTGAAAGACTTTATTGTTTTCTTGGAAAAAATAAACTTAAGATTGTATTTTATTATTTTTAGATTTTAGGTGTTTAATTATAACATTAATATTGATCAAATAATGAAATGATAATTAAATATCGTTATCGTCATCATCATCATCATCATCATCATCATCATCATCATTATCGTCATCGTCTTCGTCATCGTTATCTTCATCGTCGTCGTCGTCATCGTCATTATCGTCATCGTCATTTTCAATCTCATAATCATCCAAACTGTCAATGAACCAGGAATAACAGCCACGAATGAGAATCATATTAGCTCAAGATTCGATTGTTTATAACAATTTAATTTCATTGATTAAAACAGATCAAAAGAAAACAAAAAAATGCTAAAAGGCCAAAGCTTTATCAGAAATCATTAAAAAGATAAAGACCCAATATAGACAGTCAACTAACAAATTAACAATCGAAAACTCTTCGTTACTAGCTTTTTAGGCATTGGTATAAAGTCATCATGGTCATACCATCACGTTCGTAACGGAAAGTGAACGTCATCATCACAAACCATGTGGCAGTGTGACTGGCCCACAATAATACGGATATTGGCATTCACATCATGGTTATAATTATACCCGTATACGTATCTCTCCTATAGGTAATAATAACTTTAGCCTTTTCATCCGCATGTCAAACCATGCAGGTGTAGCAAAAACTGGTTTAGATTTGTATTCAGTCGATGTGTCACAAAATTACCGAATCCGTGAATGAAGTGAACGCTGTGCGGATTGAGTGAGTAAGCATTGTCATATGAAACCACCACATATTTTTTTCCTTCTTCCTCTCTTGCAATAGGTGTCGTGAAAGAGTTTAACGCACGCATACCCGTTAAATGAAATCAAACCATTGAAATAAAGAAAAGATACGAAAGTGGATGGAGACCAAAGGGTTAACAGTTCTATGCAAAACAGGTGTGTTTTAAAAATAAAATCTACAATTAAACATATATATAGTTATATGGAATACAAAATGTCAACTGTTATTCCAGGGAAATGTCTTACAGCATTAAATGACCATAAATAAATAGTTTCAGCTTTACATTACAAAAGCAGGTGTCTTGATTAATATGCAAAATTTCAAACAAAATTGCAATGTATAATTGTATAACTACAGATATTTTCACCAATTAGCATAAAAATTTTTAATGGTAAAGCGTTCGTGTTTGATCCCCAAATTACTTAACATTTATTTCAGCACCCCTAAGAAAGTGACTCTTACATTAAGCCTACGCAGATAATGACAGTGAGCCGAGTGTTAACCAGGTGAAGAACGACACAATCTTCAAGGCTATGGAAATTAAATCACCATGTTCACGTGAATCGATTTTATGCCATTCATGTTTTCATAACACGCCACTATTTCTACATTGTTGGGGAAAAATCATAAACGATCTAAAGATAATTATTTTGGCCATATGCTAAATTCATTTCGTAATCATGTGACTACACGTCACACACCTATATTGAATTGCTTTGTAATTGACTGAATAAGTAAAATACACCGGAATAAACCCGACAAAATCGCCTCTTCAGGTATAGGAAAATAGCAACAATCATTCGTGTAAAGTGAACGATTCTACTATTACAATAACCATGATAACTACGCTTTATATACACAACAGGTATAAAACAACTGAGTACAACTATATAGCTCTCAGCCATCCACTTCCGACTATTATCATCTGCGTTGGTTAAACGAAGAACATAATGCAATCCCTATCTACATGGAATAAAAGGATTTCACCGACGATGTAAATGTTCAAGTTCAAGCCAAGGTCAATTAGTTTAATCGTGTTCTTAAAAGAAGAAAAAGATGATGATGTTGAACAAAGTGCTATCTACCGTAGATAGCTAGATGAAATACTTGCAGTCAAAGAGGAAGGAAAATAAGGGAAAATTTAAAACATGAAATTTATAATTATATAGGTATATATATATATTATATATAATATATTATATAATATATATATAATAATATTATAAATATTTATATATATATATAATATATATAGATATATAGTCTATTATATATATAGGTAAAGAACATTCGCTGTGTGTGTATCAAATTTAATTTACAATTATTACATTTTTATATAATGCATTTATTTATTATTTTTATGAAAAAAGTAATATAATTGCATGAGTCATGCGCTTGCGTGTTTTTTTCCATTTTTTTCTGCACATCAGATATTTTTTTCAGAGTCTAAATCCAATTACATTTCGTGACCGTCAATTCAATTTTTACATCTAAAATTATTTTACATTTACAGGACATTAGATTAAAAATGATATTTAATAGGTTTGGAAATAGAAACATTGGTCGTCGCTTAGCTTTCCTTTCCCAGACACGGTCAAGAAGTCTTTGACACCAGAATCAATAAGCTTTTACGTGCTCAACATGTATTCCCAAGCCTGCGCCATCGAGTTAACCAATCCCGCCCCCTCACCTGACCTCCCCTTCCTCAGGGTCGGGCAATCATACCCATCAGTATTTTATGTAACCAACTGCATGTATCCTCAATCGAACCTAACTGTAACCTTGTACAAGCAAATTGAAATATCGACGTTCTAATTTGGTAAACCTTTATTATTCGTAGAGCACGACCTTGGGCGGGAAAATCGACAGCAGACGTATTCACTGCTAAATTACATTCGAGGGCAGACGACGGCCTGCCAGACGGTACGTTTGGACAATATTGGATTGATGATGATAATGATAATATTGGCGGGTAGCCTCGTTCACTGACCTTATCGCCATTTTGACATTAACAACTGTGTTATTCAGATAATTCCAAGTTCGAGGGCAATCGAAATTAAAAAGTGAAGGTCAAATGAAATTGTTTTTGATGTAATTTCATTTAAACATGAAAATGCACATACATGGATTTTTAAGAGATAAACGTGCAGACTATGAAGCTAGCTCTTCACTGAAAACATCACCAATTGCCTCAATTCGCGGGATAATTTCTATGTACGTGAATTTGTATCAGAAAATTGTTGCCCACATGCACCTGCATTAAAAAGGTCGAATCGTCAGACGGCGTGACAGAATTCCATAAAATGCTAATATTATTTTGCGCACAAGTGATTCGCGGTTGATGACCAGAAACAGCAAAATAATAACATCAATACACTTCATGACACACCGCATACTTAGCTAGCTGCATCATTCTTGTGACAAGCTTGCTTCGATGATATTCGTTTTACACATTTTAAGTGTTCATTTGTCTCTAAGTTTAGGTGTATTTTTTCTTTGTGTCTGTTGTAACTTGAGTAAATTCTGCCGTTTTGAATAGTCTCTGCACCATTCACTCAAATATGTTTATCACTGCGCCATGTTTAAAGGTAATCAAAATTAAAGGATTTAATTTAGTGTTATAAAACTAAAATACTAATCGCCCGACCTCATTACCTCATTTTGTGGTACTAATATACCTTAGAAACGTGTATTATTTTTCTTTCAATCTCTTCCACAAGCCGAATTTTCCCCTCATCCGAATATAACGAAGTTTGTATCGGGTTAGGGTCATAGTTATTATTAAAAGCAAAAAAAATCGCCCATACTGATATTCATGTAACAGCTACACGCGTGGTTTATTTATGATATTTATAAATCATATTCTCTACCACTGGGTCGTATTAAGATTTTTCATGTACATTTTTAATGTTCATTAGCATTTTTATGATAAGCCCAAATGATCAAAAATGGATGGTGATGGTTCAATTGATGAAAGATGCACATAGAGCTTAGTTACGATCTTCGTTTCCATATTACTTAAAACTAGTAGCTGGTGAATATATATAATGCAGAACGTGACTCTTGCAATTCATATCTTCGCAACATCATTGTACCTTCCATACCCTTTCAACTCAATTATGCTCTTTTCCTCATTCTTTTTCTGAAAATTAGTAGCTGGTGAATAAAAATAATGCAGAACGTGAATCTCGTAATTAATCCGTATCTTCGCAACACCATTATACCCTTCATACCCACTCAGTCATCTTAAGTAAGGCATAGCAACAAGAAAGAAGACACAATTTCAAACAAGATTTTACCAAAACTGCAAGTTTTAGTCTACTCTTTTTTAATTCAACGTAACGTGTCTTGGACACAATGACACAATAATAAATGTTCTTATTTTTTTATGCATGATAAAAGGTGAGAGACAGTTTACAAAAAGCATAATGACAAAATTAACAATAACATTACTGAATGCAGCATATCTATGGGTGCGCTAATACGTATTTTGTCCTTCGTGACCTATGTAGTTAAACATTTGCAGGCGGCTGAATTCTGAAATTGAATTGTGGGATCTATAACGTCATTTTAAATAACTTCTCAGCTGACAATGGTGGCCAATATAGCTAGCCATAGACTTCGGCATTAATTTAAAGTTAAAGTTTTGCTCGCATTTCTTTAATGCTGTTTGCCAAACAACCTTCAATTTCCTTAAGACAGAAGTTGAACTTGGGCTTGGGGTGCCCGCATCCAGCTGCTTGCAAAACGTTAACATTAATCTGTATGAATACCTGAAACATGTGGTCGGCTTTTATTATTGAAATATTCAACCCGTGAAATTAGAGTCCTAATGACACTGTCACATTCGACAGTCTACTTGTGGTTAAAGATGCTGAAATCAATTAATTTAAAACACGCACCAATTAAATAAAAAAACACAGCAACGTTGACATTTATTGAACGATGTGAAATAAATTCCACTGTAAAGTCTGTCTATGCAATAGAACCTTAACATAACAAATTTTTCAGCCTCAAATAGTTTTAAAAACATTTAGAACTTAAAGCTCAAAAATAAACAAATTTCCATCATTGATGAGGAAAGTTTTCTTTTAAACCTGTTTTAAAATAATTTTGAGTTTTCAGAGTTAGGTTTCAAAGTATCAAAATTCTAGAAATATTTACGGTTCTTAAACCAAGCTCTAGAAAATAAGAAGGAAATATACCAGCCGTGATGTCGTTAAAAGTTTGACCTTAAAAACTTGCCAATAGCAATGTTTGTATTTGCCAAATTTTGAAGCGGTTTCAGCTACACATGTTGTATCCAATGTAATATGCAAATTATTATCTAATCGGTTTTAGGTTCCAGCTTTATCCTAATACTTTAAATGACCGTTGGTCTGTATTATGTGTCCTCAAGCCAAGCCAAATTAACCAAGTATAATTAAAGAAATAGACGTGATTAGCGACATTATATATTCATTACTCAATGACGTAACCGCTAAGACATCGTATAACTTTTAACAACATATTGACCTATAATTCACAAAACTTTTTCTGAGGGTAAATAAAATAGCAACACTATTACTATCTTCTCAAGTTTATGGATGGTTCTATTGGTCCAATCATATCTGTGTAATTCCTGACAACAGAAATTTAATTAATAATGCCGATTAGAAATTTCGTATGACGCCATAGCGGTTATGTCATTTGGAGATGGATCAAATAAAGTCGCCCAACATCAGCAACGTATTCACTGTAACATAAGTTGATTGCCTTAGCTTACAGCGATGCTGACTTAATACCAGGGGTAAATGTAATACCGTTTGCAATTGCTTGTGGAAAAAAAAGAGGATGATTTTGGAAAAAAATAAGTTCAAGTTGCAACTTAACGATAATTCATTTACGCATGTTCGTCCGGAGTTCAACTCGTATAAGAAATCAAACAGCAAATAAGACCATGAGGTATCAGATTTATCCCTGATACATTCTTGCAGAAAGTGTTTAAACCATAATGAACACACCCTGTTCGTTTTAAGACAGCCTTCAAGGTCTTTCCACCATTTGGCGGCCAAAACAAAAATGTGAACATTACTGAGGGGTGAAAAGAGTGATAACGTTTATGTTTATACATCATCTTAAAGGTAAAATTATGCATAGATTCACATTTTAGAACTAAAACTCAACTTCCCATGTAGTTTTTGAGAAATGAATGGGTTGGGACGGTTTTTCTTTACCGAAAAAGGCGTTTTGGTGACGATGTTTTTACACACCATTTCAAATTGGTCATTCTGCCTACAAGACCATTAACAGTTGTTTTGCGTGCATTTTCAATTACTGAATAACAATGTGTTTATTTAAAACAATCATGTTGGTATAACTTGTTTAACATTTTTGCAATAATAAAGTCCATGTAACAAATGGTTTCCATAGTTGGCAACTTTAACTAAAATTTGGCTGCTAACATTCATAAAATTTGATTGATAGCTAGAAAAATTATTTTCTTCACATTAATTCTATTCATAATTAATAGCCCGTTTAATAGGCTACATGGCACATGCTAACATTCATATTTTGTAAAACAAATCAATTGATATGTTACCCACCCTTAATTTCTGAAGGCCGGTGAAATTTATTTGCATTAAGAAAAAAATAATAAAAAATAAACAGCTGAAAAAGATTTAATGATAAAAATGCAAACCAAAACAGTTTCGTATTACAAGTTTATTATAACTTTTGCCTGAATGCTATTATATTTGAGTTTTATTTCTTTTGTCAAATCATAATTATGAAGTATGACAGGCCATGTCTCACAGGCTTTTAAACATTTATAGTAGGGATTACATATTCTAGAAGCAGTAAAAATAAGATTTTGCATTTCTGATTTTAGATTCATAATCTGCACAAAATGTTACCCCATACACTACCTTTGACAATTTTATCAGTATCTTCGACTTTACCACTAACTTTAATTACTTAACCATTTTGGTCACAAACAGTACCCAGACCCTGAACGCCATCTTAAGTTATTTGCCTCTGGAGTGTGAAATGTTGTACATTACATTAAAAAACTGTAATTGTTTACTGTTCAAGAGTACAAAACCAGACAGGGCTTAAGAATTTCATTCCAAATCACACACCAACGGTGTAAAAATATAAGCACCATACACGCAACAAATACCAATAACTTTGAGTAGAAATACATCACCACAGACAATAACACTCTAAACATATCGATACATATTTGTTTTTTTTTACATTGATCACATAAAATTTGTCCACATTGTACGACATAACTCCACTTCTTTCGTGGAAAGAAATTACAATATACCTATATTACAAGTGAAAATTGATGGAACAAATGGAATAATTACGTAATATTCCTAAAAGTGAAAATAAAGAATAAGTTTTGTCCAAAGTTACAAATTGGCAGCTGCTGATACAAACTCGCAATGAAACAAAGCGCGTGCATGGCAAGGTTAGCGTTCGGCATTTCTAGTATATATATATAGTATTTGTTTATGAAAAAGCACTACTTGATTACATACCCATATTACGCTAATTTCAGGGGTTCTTATACACCTGTTTACTATAGCGAAATATGAAGGAAAAACGGAGATGAATACGGGTACATTTTTTATTGCTTCCGATTTAACTTATCGTCCATTTTTTGTCTATTGTTTAACATTTCAGGTAGATAGTTAGGATTATCAAGGAGGTTAAGATGTGCTTATTTATCCTTTGAGATTATGCAAAATCACCCAATTGTCAGGAGTTGATCGAATGAAAGTGTTCACCTGACACGAACCTCATGAGTGATTTTGCGAGAAAATACAGCAGATCTTAACCTCCTTAATTTGTTCTAATTAGCCATAAAGAAGGCTGATTAGAAACGAAAGGCAGTTTGGTTGCATTTTGGCAAATCGTTCTTGTTATGTTTCTGGACTTGTCTGTTTTACCTTCACATTCAGCATCTATCAGGGGTAAAATTGGAATACAATATCGAAGGAACACCGTTTATAAAACAATGTTACAAAGTAGCCACAAACCAAATGGCCAAGTCACAAAAGAACGTGTTCACATGAATTTAGGTGTTTGTGCGTGCTATTTTTTTTTTACCGGGCACACGTTTTACAAGAGCAATTTACAAACCCGATTGACATTATGGTAAACTAACAAGCTTAATTATTATCAGAATAACGATAAAATTATTTAAATGACTAACGATCTTGCATTTTTTGGTATTGAAACATGCTTGGTACTTAAAATAGGAGCCCATACATATTACAATTGCCAAAATTCTTTGAACCCTGCAGCTAACGTGTGGTCACTCAGAGTGAATACATTTTTTACTTTTTTAAAAATTCACAATTATGCATTTTCATGACCATATCAGTATGAAAAAATGTATTCAAAGTCAACGAGTCCAAACAAGCCTAGCCTAAGTCAGTGGTTTTTGAGATGGCTTCATACAAAGACGGCACGTGTGTGTATGGGTGTGTGTGTGGGTGTGTGTGTGTGTGTGTGTGTGGTGTGGTGTGTGTGTGGTGTGTGTGTGGTGTGTGTGTGTTTGTTTGTTTGTTTGTTTGTTTGAGTTAGCTTCCCAATGACCATTGGTCATTTCAGAAGCCATCTCAAAGCCACTGACTTATACTTCATAACTAGGGTTGAAAGGGTTAAGGACTAAATAAGTCTGTTTTTGCTAATTTTTTTTTAATTTAAATAATGCCTTCAGATTACAGGTAGTTTACAGGTAGGATGTAATTCTTTTTCTTCCCTGCCTCAGTTGCATGTTAAATTGAACAAAAATTGTTTTCAATGCTTGCAAAATGAACACGATGAAATGACTGAAAACGGGTCGCCAGCATTTCATATTGTGCCACCAATACAATGCTAATCAAAAATAACGTAGATAGTATAATATTTTTTCTATCTATCCATAATTCAATCTGCAATCCACCAGATTATTGCGCATGACTTATGCACAGATAAAAAACTTCCAATTGAAAATAAAAACATTTGTATGTTCATACGTTTGCTAAAGATTTCAGTATGGTCAGTAAACAAAAATTAAGCAGTGCACAAATAATTTTGTTGTAGCAGTACTATTACAATGTATCCAATTTGGTATATCTGCTTTTAACTTGTAAGAACACACCTTGCACACTCACAAACACACATATTCGTTTCACACTTAGTTCTCACACTCACACTTACAACAAAATAAAAGTCGTTCACTCATATATTCAACTATAATATAAAATTCCATTTCAGATAATATCTCTTTGTTTCGTCTTCTTTGCACACCAAGTCCTTCTGGTAGTCATATTTCAGGTACAAAGCAGCATGATGGACCCGCTACTGGTCAGAATAGACCGACCATGCAAATCAGGCTCTCCATTCATACCATTTTAGTCTATTTGATACACAATGTACAATCGTCTTCTCACCAGGTGCTAGCTGGAATGTCATTCCTTTGTTACAAACCCATCTTTAAGTACCTTTGAGGTAGTGTCAGCCAGAGTTTGCATTCCGAAGAGGATTAACATGCCAATAACCACCTGATCAGAAGCACCTAGTGCTTCAATCCACCTGTTCACTGGACCGCCATATATGGCCAATTAAATGAGCTACCAGACAACAGCATGTCCCGAATAAGTGTCTCAATTGGTGTTTTACCCACCAGTCGCACAAAAAACAGCTGCTCTATTACTTGGGATGAGACGGTTCGGAGTGAAGGGAGACGTAAGAGAAGCTTGCCGAAGCGGTTTGGTTGGTTAGGATACTGACTTCTCACGTATTCTTCCAACGCACATTGTGATTTCTCTTGAAGAGATTCGATGTGTGCAGCCGTTTTTCCGACAGTCCACATGCATCTGGAGAAAGTTAAGAAAAAACAAGAACCACAAAAACCGTAAGTCGAGTTATTTTCTAATATATACCTCTGACATAGAAAGAGTTTTAATATTTTACAACAAAATACCAATTGGCAAAAGAGAGGTGAGATCGTCCAAGCAAGAAATGTTGTTTTATGCTGCTGCTTGACATTTGTTGGTCTAGATGCAGGTTTGATACTCGAAACAACAGTGAATATGGTGAAGTCGCCGTCTACTAAAATAGTACCCAAGGATTGTAAAATTGTATTGTATGCACCACACACAGTCATGATACATTGCAGATGAGATTTTTTTAATTTCTACTGAAAAGAGTATGCTATTTCAAAGAACATATTTATTCATCAATTTCTTGCGTGCTAATCAATCACTGACTTAAATAATGATAGCGTGAGCCTGCAAGTACATTGCAAATCTCGCTGCTATTGGAACAACAGGTAACAGGTTAACCTTTTTTGCCTTAAACTACATCAAACTGAATCGCGACACAAGGTCGCATTGGCTTCGACAGAACGCTGCTTCTTAAGGCTTTTTGCACAATATGTGTGCATTTGTGCATTGTATTTCGATCACTTCTCGCTTGGTTCTGGAACCATGTTTAGCCAGTATGTTAAGTACAAACTTGACATGGGTTTGTAACGTCACACCAAAACACAAGTACTTATTATAACTTATTTTATTTACAACGTTTCTCTATGTTTACAACGGTTCTCTCTGTGTTTTAATTTATCATTACTTCACAAAAATGAAGATGAAGGTAAATATCAAGTCTTGAATTAAAAGATGAACATAAAGAGTCTCTCTCTCTCTCTCTTTCTAATGCGTTCTCAACGACATCGCCATGTCATAAGTATAAAATCAATACGAAATGATGGCGTTAACATTCAAATATGACTAGATCAGCCTAACCAACACAGCCAAGCGGTCAAAGAAGACAAGCACGAAAGACCCGGGCTTGACAAGAGTATTTTTTTCTATTCGCCTGGTGACATTGTGATTGTGTATCTTGTAAGTATTTAACACTGCAGGTTAAACAGGGCATGAAGCAATGCCCGCGATACGATTCATGCTTCAACGCCTTGCTATTTTATTATGATAGTGTTGATTAAAAGATTTGAGAATTCCGAATCGAAATGAGATGTAGTTGAATATGCTTGGTGAAACTCTTGGGGATGGACCTATTCTATAAACCGTATCAAAAACCTGATCTGTACATGTTGTAGAGTTCTTGTACCCGTGCCCTGCGTGCAACCCATTCGGTTTTGCTGTTACATATGATGGATAGTATGTCTTAATCTGACTGCTCGCGTATTTATTGTACACAGATCTAAGAACCTGAAGCCAAATCAGGCGACGGGTAAGAACGCAAGCACCTCATACGGATTCACCTGGCCCTGCAGGCGCACACTTATTGCATCATCGTATTAGCTATGGATGATGCCCAAGGCGAGATATCATTTATATTTCCAAGTTTCCATTTTGATCGGGGTCTCACCCTCGGTCATGAACCTGAACTTTCTCAATGTCATGTACGACAAGCTCGTGCACAGTCAGCAAAGTTCAATAGCGTTGCGATATAAAATGGGGAAAAATTGTCGATTGGCTTCGGTGAAATACTGATGGTGGGAGAAATATATAATAAACCTATTTTGATAACACTATTTTCTGTTTTTCTTGTGTCGTTTCTATTTTGTCTGTTATATTTTTTTATAAGCATCCTTTTGGTTACATTGGTTTGATATTTTTGCATAGCTTTATTGAAGATAAAAATATTACCTCCTTGCTTTTGAATGTGTATACAGTGGTGGAGAATATTTGCTCTATTTCCTGTTTTAAGGGCTCTTCTTTTACTCTTCCTTCTATTCTTTTTAACTTTTTTTAAACGTTAGCTTTCTGCTGGGCCACATCAAACGCTAAGAGGGAAACAGTTTATGGATTGGTGCGCGACAAGGCAGGGTATTGGTTACGCGGGAGGTTTTTTGCCATTAAGTGAGGGTGAACGGCCGCTCAAGATACAAAAAATAGACAATTGTGGGACTTAAGACTTTGAGCTACGTGAGTGTGATTAACGCGACCTCTCCTCAATCCAAATTCAGTGTCATCAATTCCGACGTAGAAGCCAACTAATTTATGTCACTCTAACCAAATGCCTCAAAAGGATCCAGTGCACCCGAACAGATGTAGCTGTTGTGCTACTATACGATTAAAGGAAGTACTAGCACGGCTTATTGTAAGCGATCCCTAAAATGCTGTTGCTTGCTTTTAAAATTTACTCTCTGCTTCTTGACCTGCTGTTAACTGTATAAATTAATCCTGATTAACAATAATCAAGATAATAGGAGAAAGGCATATTTTAAAATTAATGGGAGGACAGGTTGAAAAAATCAAATTAATCAACAGTTGTGGGAAATTTAGACTGATTTCCAAATCTTTATTTAGCGTATATACTTTGTTAGACAGCGTAATAATAGGTTTGTGATTGTTAGACTATGCAAATCCAGTATAATCAACTAGTAATAGCCAGACAAGACAAAACATGAATACCAGTTTATATTTATCTCTAAATTCATCTCAGAATTAAATCATCATCACACCCTATTTTGGTAGATTGTGGTGTTTTTTCTTTCAATTAGTAAAATATTGAGGATAATGAGGTTACAGAGGCTACAGAGGTGTGATTATACTTTTATAGACTAATGGACCAGGTCTAAATGAAGTGAATGAATGTTAAACTGTCACAACGATAGTATCACTTACAACTATCATGACTGTTATTCTTTCTTAGAGAACTATTTTTCTTTCTTATATAACTTGTCAACAGTCTTCTGTCTGTAGTTCTCCTTCGGTGGTTTCCATCGAAATATAGTCACGTAGCGAATCATGCGTGTAATAAAGTGACTGGGACAAGGCATACGCGAGCACGCCTCAAACGGGGCGTTTAGGGAAATACAGGGTGTCAACGGCAACAGGATATAGGCAATTCAGGATACACTTGTTTGTATACAAAATCAAAATTGATTGGATTAGGAAACTAATACTCGTGGATACTTCTACCTTTGGGATTGCCAGAAATGCACTTAAAATCTAACTTTATACAACGTACAATGTACTGCATTTCCTTGTGTGCACCTTATCGTACCTGGAACATTGTGGTGTAGAATTTCATTCTTTATGCGCGATGATGGGCGGTTAAACAGACATTGAAAACTTTGATTGTTATAAACCCATGAGATAGATAGTATCCCTTTGTTTAAACAGTATTTCCCTTATTTGGAATTCAATTTACCTTCTTTATTCACGCCGCCTGTCTATGTACCCTTCACACATGCTTCAGCCTTACTTAAAATGTTTAAAGAAACCACCTACGCGTATCATATTAGATCTATTCGTGTATGATATGAATTAGAAATTGATGAATTTATAGCTCGGAAGTGACTCTCAACGGGTTCTATTCATGAATAAAGTATGCCTCTGAACCCCAGAAACGGTCAAAACTATGTCTTCACTCGGTAATCCGGGGAGATTTGATAGCCATGCACTCTCGATCCTTGCTCCCGAAGTATCAATTATTCACCATGTGAACGACGTCGCAGAAATGATTAGAATCGTTTATGTTAGAGATCATCGCCATTTTGTTACAAATCGTGTTTCCGAGAGGAAACATGGTAATGCCACAGTTCTGGACAGGTGCAAATGTATTTTGGTCATTAAGCATTCTGAAAGATTTTAATATTTACATAATAACTACTTATTTTGGAATTCCTGAATGTGATTTAGTATACTAAGTATATAACCTATTTTGTTTCATCTAATTCAACTAAAGGAATCAATGCGTTTGTACACTGCACCGGTGGGAATTGTTGATGCATTTAATACCTCAGGATTAGAATTTCTCATCACTTTAAATAAGGTACAGCAATTATATAATAATGGACATTTTACAACGTGATGATGCGGCGTCCAAAGCCGGCTGAGCAACTCGGTAAGCAAAAACAATGAGGTCTGACAGTAACGTGAAGCCGTTGATTTGCATAACTAATGTTGTGGCGTGCCCTTACGGCTTAAACTGACACAGCCAAGTTCATCGCCCTCGCCAAGGCTAAGGCCTAGGCTGCGTGTGTGTAAAACAGCACACAAGACCCTTGGGTCGTAGTTAGAGCTGTCTGAGACAGCCTTACGGGCCTGCTGTACGCCTTGCACAAATTCACACCGTATAGCATACTCTAGCGACCGTTACGGTGTTGCCGGCACGGCGCAATTCCGTAGCCAAGTCGAGTCAAGACCCTCTACTGCACTACCTTTCTACCCAAAGGCAACAAATACACCCATTCTCACAACCGAGGAGCTTAGAGGAAAAAGTAAATTTAGCGCCCAATCATTATTCGTCTGTAGTTAGATCGATGCAAATTTGCCCAGCAGTAGTGAAACCCGCCGTGAGCGAGTGCTCTCCGTTGATATTTCGAGTCCCAGGGGCAACAATGAAAAGTGACGTAGCTTAGAACGCGGCAAATTCTAGGAGAACTAATAACCCTGTGCGCAAGGTTAGTACACCCTCACTTGCGGCCAATCACACGGATAAAAAATTAATAGCAATGTCGCGTCTATCAGGTTACTGTTTGACGATTCTCGAGTACTACAGGGTCGGACAATGAAGTGCAATTACACGCATAGGGCTCGGCTTGGGCAATTGTGTATGACCGTGATGCGGCCGAAAGATGCATGCAATGAACGGAATAGCATATGTACAAAACTCTAGCAGACGACACTTTCTATTTTGGCGCCAAAAGATGCTTAACATGGAAATCCTTGCCTTTTCAGACGCTACCATTTGATCCCGACTAATATATGTTTCCACACTTACCAATCGAAAGAATTTTGCATTGGGGATAACTATTGCCGGTTGTGCAGAATCTGGTTTAGGATAAACAATTGAGATTTCAATGGACGTCTTGTTGAATATGAGCTGGTATTGATCCCCAGCTGCCATGTTCCTCTTGGTATCATAATGAAACGTAGGTTTCAATTTGATAAATATTAAAGCGAACATAGTTTGTTCATTATATTTTTCAATATTTGAGGCAAAAGCTATTTGGAAAGCTCAAAGGAAAAATAGATTATCTGACAGTTCAACCAGGTTACTTAATATTTTGCCCTACCGACCTCAACTGTAATGGCTCAATGCACAATAATAATTTAGGATACATAAAACGTACTTTTCTCGCATTGTTAAACCATGAATACCCCATAAAAAGTCCCCGGAAAAAGTCACGATATTGAATGTCATTGAAACCAACTGAATTGGATTTTGATCCTCAGTGATTTGAACATATAAAGGCACTTAGTGAATTAATTAATCCACTTCTAATCCGAATTAAAGGAATTTACAGAACCCACATGATTTGAAGGAAAAAAGAGCATTTGGGTCATCTTTCAGAGTTAAACAAATGCGCAACGAGTTCTTTGAACTTTGGATAGTCTTTCGCGAGCTCTCTTGTGTCGTACTTAGCTACTATAATAATCTTACCAAGAATACGATGGCTACGTCCGATAATATTATTATTACTGCTAGCTGTGGGTAACAGACGATAGTATCAGAGAAATGAAATGAAACATAACCTAGTGGCTAAATAAAATTATGAGATTCATCTTAATAGATTGCAGTTTGCCCGGTGAGATTTGTTAAATAAAAAATACTGTCATGCCATACAATCGAGTTAAGGATGAATGTGTGTGTGTGTGTGTGTGTGTGTGTGTGTGTGTGTGTGTGTGTGTGTGTGAGTGTGTAATGTGTGTGTGCGTCTGCGTGTGTTGAGGTCGTAAAATCGAACTACTTAAAATGACTGCACACGTTTTCTTCAGATGCACTTCAGCTAATTGCTCATTACTTGCTACTGAATGCTACATATCCAAACAGTTGATCAAAATTCTTCAGCCATACATGGATCGGGAAAACTAAAGTATGACAATGCACATACATATAGGGCGGGCCTAACCAAAACAACGTGTGAAACATTTATTTATTTATTTATTTTGAGTGCCCCCAGCCTAGACATGGGTTTTTTCAGAGGCCCCTTGAAATGGCAAACAAAATGTGATTGTCCTGTTCGATAAAAAGGATGTGGGGTATATAGTTTCATTTTAAGGTTTTGTTCTTATGCATGATTAATGATGTAAGATTTGGGACGATTTGCACAATTACAGTCCTGCTCTAAGTGTTACAATACGATACAGAGAAGCTGCATGTATTGTTGAAGTTTGATGAAGTTTGACGATTCGGAAAACTGTTAGTATTCCATAATTTACTCCCCCCCCCCCCCCCCACACACACACACATACACATAGTAAGTACTCTTGTATGCCTTTACGGGTTTTTTTAAACATCAGACAGGGACGTTTTAACTCTTGCTGTAATAGTTGATATGCTTCTCAAACATGATTAAGTTAACGGCATCAGCAGGTTCCCCTGGCCCACGAAACCCCGCAAGCAGAAGCTCTGCAGGAGACATCACCAGGCCTGACCTATCGTCCCACTTTTTACAACAGTATGCCTTCAGGTATTCGGGTATCCAAAGATAGACTATCCTAACAGCCGCAACATGAACACAAAAGTGACCTGAAGCTGTCTGGCTGCTAGCTACAATGGCCTTGGCCCGACAAGGACAACCTATTATTTATATACAAACAGGTTCCTTCTCATGATAGTAAAATTACATATTCTTGAACATGTGTATGATACACTTCCATTGAGTGTTCTGTGAACATAGGATTTGGTAATTCGGATGTGTTTTGCTTCTCAATAACTCATTAAACGTGTTGAACCAATCAAAAATCATTCAGAGCTTTTAATACTATAACTTAAGTATTCGCCAATCTTATTGTTTTTACTTACGTAATTGCAGATTATATAAATTTTGTAACATTATTATCATTGTTCTCATTATTATTATATTATCATGTATTACTGGTAATTTATTATCTATATTATCACTTTACATTATTATTCTGTAATTACGGTCATGATTCTATTATTGATGATTGATTGATTGATTGATTGACAAATAAAATCTGAATCTGAATCTGAATCTGAATATTCATTTGTCATATAATGAAACGGTTGCAACGTAAAAATTGGAGTCCCTACTATCACATTTATTTTTCCGATATATCTACAGGGACTGACTTTTAGAATGAGCAGCAACAAAGAACTCTCCTGTAACTTTTAAGGGGAGCAATAGATGAGCAGCTAAAAAATTGTCAAACAACCATGAGAATCTAATATAAAGACATAAAAACTGGACAATCTGTGTTCTTGCAAGGAGACATAATTATCTTACCAAAACCATTTTAAGATAAGATCCATAAAATGGTCAAAATATATACATTTAACGGACAGACTATGGATCAGATTCTAAGGAGAGCTTCAAATCACTGTCCTGTGGTGATTAGGGAGAGTGATTAAGGAGAGCATTGCTTTATTTATAAATCAGAATTATCAGATGAAGACAAATTTATTAAAATTATGGATAGCAATGACTACTATTGCATTCTTCCAGTTACTCGTTTTTATAAGAATTGTTTTTGAAAAACGGTAGCTTATACCTTAGTTGTAAAATGTAATGTATGTCAATAAACTGAAACTGTAAAATAAAATGCACAACTTTTGGGAAAACAATCCTTGATTCTAATTACCATTACCTTAAACGTTGTATTTTACAGTCTAGGAGAACCCAAAGTCATCAGTAAATAAGGAAAGCATATCAAAATGTTATCGTAATAAAAAAAACGTTAAATGAACCGAGACCTTTCGCGTTTCTTTGTAATTTGATCATGGAATGACACAGAAGATATCTAACTAGTAAGTTTCCTAAGAATTGCAGCTTTAGTAATATTAATGAGGTCGGGAAAGCATGTTCACCATTAGTGAAACGCTACGTAGACGTTAATTTCAATTGTTTTGGCTGTTAGAAGGTCAGGTATATTAACAAACATTACTTCCGCATACCTGGTTCGAGCGTGGCGTAAATGCAAGTTCATTACCAACGCAACCGACAGGCAGTTGGACTTCTAATTTGTATTCACACAGTATGGGAGTTATATTTACACAATTCTCAAACAATCGGCAGGTATAATAGCTGAATCCTCATGGGCAGTGCATTAATAGCGTCCAATGCTATCTGCATGGAGTTATTAATATGCCATGGCGTTGATGTTTGTTTTTCAGTTGATTTCAGCTCATGAGGTCGTGGGCATATTGGCGTGAAAGGCTGTGCATCATCTGTGTCTGTCAGTAATTTATAAGGGCTCAAAGGTTGCAATCAAGTGTCGCGAGTCGGAGTCTAGCCGTCACAGACAGAACTGATTGTTACAGAACACCAAGGGTCAGACTAGGTGACCTGACATATCATGTTGGGCAAACAAACTTAGAAATCAGCTAGCTACCTTGGTTCGAACTACTACCGATAGTATCCGATATAACATCAATCTATTTACACAACGTGAGCTCGATGGATGGACGGACGACACAAATGTTTGTTTGGCCAAAATACGTTTAACAAATTAAAAAATAAAACGGTACCAACTATTCTTAAAAGTCCCAATAAAAGTGTCAAAATTTGTTCTCACTTATAAAGTAAAAGTTCACTTAGAGTCAAATCCTGAACGTGACTCCAAGCTTTCGGGATTACTTGATACTAATGACGGGTCGTATGATCAGTTATGAATACATAACTGTCGTCTCCCACGACCATCATTGCACTGTATTTATGCACAACCTTCTTCCGCCATGTTTACATGTACCATTTCGCCCCTGGGGCCGAAAGGTTCATCGAAACTTGTTGACATTTAAACCATGCACCAGACCGTAACAATTCTTGCACACAAACCTAGCTTCCTTGTGGATATAAGAATAATAAGCATGCGTTTATTATCAAGGACAAGTCATAAAATAATATATATGTATTATGCATTCAAGAGAACCGTTAACTCTCTGAATTATATTTATTACCTCTATAAGGCAGCATGCAACATTGTTAAAATAACAATAGTTACACTGAAAACTTACATACGCTCAATTTGGTATACTAAGTATTTGCACTTTACATTGCTGCCTTTGAAAGATAACAAACTTGAATGTTATTTTGTACCTGTTATAAATGAAAGGGCATTGCATAAAACGAGAAAATTTGTTTGTTTGCCTTGCACTGCTCTTAAAAATAGAAAACCATCTTGCATCAGCTCACCTTTTTCATCTTCTACCCTCTATTTGTCTATTTGATCTATTTTAAGACATCATTGCATGTTCAAGCAACCTACTTACGTTTTACTTTAGTATATTTTTCTTCTCTATCAAATAGAAACATATAAGCAATATAATCTTTATGTTGACTCACCTGATGTGAAGAGCACAATTGCTTTGATGCAGCTGTACTCGGCAGAGTCCACATGTAGAGCCTTGAGCTTCTCGACCTGTTCTTGGAATATCCGGATATGATCCATAAAGGCCACCACACGATCTGCTGACATGGGGCTAGCATGGAGTCCAGAGGCAGCCAACAGAGGCGCTACATGTAAGGGCATGGAGCACTGGGAAGCGTTCAACACAAACAGTTCGCTCCAGCACATTCTTAACAGGGCCACTTGGTCTGTTACTTGGAGGTCTGGAAAAAATGGGATGTTCCTGGCCCATTCTACTGCACTGAACAGTAATCTTGCGGCCAGCTCACAAATATTGTCAATGCCCATAACAGAATTGGTCTGCATACATTGGGCGTACCGTGATGTGGGATAAGGTTCAGCTCTAAGCAGCAACGAGATGTAGCCGGAGAGGAAGGAATGTCCCTCAAATCTTCCGTCCAAGTACTGGCCAGGTCCTGGAGTTGTTGGTGGCACTCGGCCTCGCTGTACGGCTGTAAGAGCAACCGAATAGTCATAGTTGGGGTTGGTTACTAGATGAGTTGGGTTGCTCATACATGTTGTCATACGAAGCCCTACTGGAGAGAGTGAAGCAGACGGGAGGGGTTTACTGTTTGGGGTTAGCTAAGGGGAAGCACAGCAGTAAAAGAAGAGCGGAAAGACTAGGAAGAAAAGGAAGAGGAAGAGTTCTTGAAGATTTGAAGGAGTGGCAAAGACAGGACAGCAGTGCAGCACAGGGTAGCGTTCATAGCACATGCAAAGGGAAGCTAAAGGAATCATCATGGAGATGTCTTTACAGTCTTTGAGGAGTCTTCTATTTAATGAGTTAGCGTGCATGGTGATTTGACTTAAAAATAGATGAGAATGGATCTGGCCTGTAAACCTGAGTGATTCGAAGCTGTATGCACGTTACCAAATACTCGAATCTCCTTGCATGCAATTGAGAAACATGAACATGCAGTTAACATTTAGCCTAATTAATAACATGCAAAACAGATTGTTACGAAGGGTTTGGGGAGCTGCCTCTCTACCAGTAATGCAATATTACAAATATTGGTGTGGATTTTCCGTAAGGGATACATTTACTACTTACTTAAATTTAATATTTTAAAAGTGGCATAACATATCATACTATTTAAACTCTTCGGTCATCGGCATTTTAAGTAAGCCTTTATGTATTCGACATTTTAAGCAAGTCTTTTAGTATTCGACATTCTAAGCAAGCCTTTATGTGGTTCTAAACACAATATATAACGTGTATGTCATTGTAATAGCATACACTCATTTCTATAACCAAAATTGACGAAAATGTCAAGCAACACATGTACATACTATTACAGAATTTGCTCGTGTCTATGAATGACATACCATTAATACTAGTAACACTGTAAGCATGACCTCACCGCTTGGAATCGGTGATGACGTATACTACCAAGTTACTTTTACTACTTTTTATAACTTTTAATTTAAATCATGTAATTGAAAAGAACACCTTACCTTCTCTTCTCATGCCCTTTTGAGGCACTTTTTCAGGCGACAGTACTGACACTGGTTTCGGTGGTGTTGATCAATTGGACAATTTCTGTTTGCCCGACATGAGTACGTCAGGTTCCTTCGTACACTCCGCTTGAAGAAACTTTTACAACCCTCGCAAGTAAACTGCCCATAATGTTTTCCACTACTTTTGTCACCGCATACCACACACTCTATGTGTTGCTGGCTTGTTGAGTTTCCGTTTGGTGTTTGAGACTCATGTGTTTGTTGTGGGGTCTGTTGGGGGGTCTGTGCTGTGGTTTGCTGCTGTGGGGTTTGTTGTGTTGTGGTTGTACCCCCCTGTTGCCGGTCCCCCCTTTGTTTGTTCCCATTAGTTTGCCCAGTTGGTGTTGTTTGTGTGGCCTGTTGTGGCGGTTGGGCTGAACTCGGTGGGGCCGGCGCCACAGGTGTGGTTGGTTGTGGTGGTGGCTGTACAGGGGCGGGTGGTGGGGGTGCCGGTGGGGTTGGTTGTGGTTGTGGTAATGGAACTTGTTGTGGAGTCTGGACGGTTGGAGAAACAACAGCCTTCTCAGCTGCCAGGTCTTCGCCGCTACTCCATGTACTAACTGCCATCGCCATATTGCGGCGGAGTACACTGAGGCCGCGACCGGCTGCTCCAAGGTAGCAAAGGTGGTGTTAGGTAGCAGTCGCAGTGGCAAAGGGCAAAGAAAAGAAAAGACAAGGTTAGGTTAGTATGACAACACACCTACGTTGCAGTTTGCAGTCACAATACAGACACAATGTCAACTCAAACACGAGATACGCAAGTAATGATTCTTGCCTGAATGCCACGGTCAATCAAGCTACAGGGTCGCCATTGACAATCGTAATAAAATGCCCCCAAATGGGTTCACTACACACCAAAGCTATATCGCGCTCCTTTACTCACCTGGCTGGCTGCTTACGGCACTCCCGACCTATACACTCTCATGTAACCTTAGACCGCGGTACGAAAAGAATACGTACGACCACAGTGACACAGGCTCCCCGTCCTTGCGCACCAAAGCGGAGTAATTTCTGAAGTGGGGGCGTGTGCACATGTCTGTATATATTGAACTCTGACACTCCTATTGAAACTGTCGGGTTTCCATGGCGCGGCCTGCCATATATGGTGCTAGATGTCAAGCAAGTTCAAGAGGTTGATTGGTGACTGGAAATGGAGAGAGGGTGGTCACGGTGCTATGGGCTGGCAACCCGCTGCCAATCAAAACCTCTAACTGCGCACTGATTGGTTCAAGCCCGCCCTCGTCACGATTTACATTAATATTAATAATTAATCGCCATACCATATCACTACGCCAACAATTTCTCAAACAAGATTTTAACTTCAAACTTCTGAATCCTGAATTTTACATAAAATAACTGTCGTGAAAAAAATGTATATTGCAAACCACAACTGCTATTTGGTTAAATTCAACTTCAACCTCTACTCGATATTTCACCAAATTCACCGAAAACAACTTTGGAAACTGACACAAACATCGCTGTTCATGTAGTCTATTTTGTATTATACTTGTTTCAGGATATTTCAAGTGCGACACCTGTTCATACTGTTCATATGTGGCTGCTTGTAAATTACATAAACACATATTTATCGTATTTATAACACTTCTATTGTGCAATCACAGAATACTACATCCATTTGAGCTAACTATAATTGAAAGGCATACAATACAAATTCTCTAAAATAATCAATAGATAGTCTCGGGTCCTATCAAGTTTTGATTTTGTATCTATGTTTAATACAAGCTTTATTTTTCTCTCGACTAATGCCAATTGGTATTTATAAGCATGGACATTGCGTATGTTTTGACTTATGGTTGAAAAACGCAAAGACGGTTCACATTTGTGCGCGGGATTTCAATTCCTATATTGAGTACATTAGCGGATTCCATTATAACCTATTACTGCCTGTCCACTGCCTTTCTAGTAGATGCACAGCCATCCCTACTTGATCCTTGAAACAAGACAAGATAATTCACTGAGATGCTCCTGACATCGACAGAGTTCACTCGACTACACTTCAAGCCTGTTATTCTGCGGGGAATTAGCCTCATAAGGGCACTGAACTCAATAATCAATGAGTAAAAACATATATGGAAAAGTCTCCCTCTTTTCAGCTCGCAGTTTACTGTTAAAGACGATACTGAACACTGAAGCTGCAGGACTCAAAGGGAATTATCTCTACATTAAATATAAAACAGTTCTCAAAGTAGGGGGATCCCATTTGAAACCATAGTCCTCAATGAAGGACGGTTTTCTGCCAAGCTATGCAATAATACAACTTTGTTATTATTTTACGAGTCGGCACCCAGAAGGCTCGACATCATCAGTCGGTTCAGGACCGCATTGCCCTCGCTGCCCGAGGGGCGCCATGCAAACTGCTGCCGTGCATCCCTCTGAAAAGCTCGGTCGTGTGGGTGGTAATGCAGCGAATAGTTGCAGATAACAAATACCTATATTATTGCCATTTTATTGCAACAATATTTAATGCAACTGAACGCAGAGTATAAAGCACTGTTGAAATCCTCAGAAAAAATGATTGACTACAATGAAAAGAGTTAGCATGAAATAGTTTTATGACATTTTATGTTACCATTATTTCTTGGGACATTCCGCTCACTTTCTTTAAACTGTACAAATAATTAGTTCCGATGAACACAGTGACTCTAGCCACCCCATCACCCACTTTGATTCCCTTATTTCTATTTGAAAATCTTTTTGAAGAATATGCGTTCTTTACCGCAGAACTTAACGGCCAAGAAATATCAATTCTGCCTAACTTTTCAACAACAGCAATAGCAGGACCAGCTTGATATAAGGTTCAACGGTGTTGATGATGATACAGTGTGTATTATTTTAAGCAGTGGTTGGATAAACTACCTAAGTCCAATTGTACCAATCTCCACATGCATCTTTTGTTTATTTTTCCCTTCATTTTTGATTAACTTTATTTGTCTTGGTTAGTTAACAGAGGTTTAGTTTTGGCGTACATAACTATTTAGTTGAAAGCGCCATTCATTCAAAACCAAACCAAACCAAAATGCAGGACTAGATTTCAGAGTTCCTGGTGAGAACAATTGCATCTTTTCTCCTGAAAATTAAGTCCATACACTTATCTGTTACTTTTTCTTTACTTAAGACATACAAATCACTGGGACTGAGTTGTTTAATTAAAAATCTGTAGAAGTCTATCATCTCAAAAGAGCTACCAATGGTAATATGCAAAACCACGCATCCAGAAAAAAACATTATGTAGTAACACAGATTAACTTATACGCCTGCTTTTGTTGATAAAAGTATTGAATATATTGCTTTGCCTGAAAATGTTATCTACAGCAAACGATTGTGACTTCTAAGTTTTAAAAAAATACATTGGCATACAGTTAAATACTAAAAAAATCACATGTTAATTTCAAGGGTTGGGATAATCATTAATACACTCAAATGGGAAGCTCTGAACATGTTCTATGAATATCTGTATTGCGCTCAAGGTCTTAACGACGCAAAACAACTAAAGTTTCGACATTGCATTGGCGTGTGTTATATGGTGTTCTTGGTTCTCTTAATGACGTGTGAATGTTACCTTACAATTATTAGTCCATACTATTTTAATACATGTAACATGTCGGTGCTGTTCATAGACTGGACCAAAAGGCTGGTAACGAATAAAAGGCTGAAGCATGGACAGAATTTAGGCCCACTTAGCAATGGGGAAATATTGGTGAAAATGTGGATGATAATAGAAATATAGGAAAAGTGCACACAACAATTAGGTTGTGTGGTATATTTGATGGAATGACGTCTACTGAAGAAATATTTTGATCGATATATTGGTTTAAAATGAGCTCCAAACTGGCACAATGATGTTGACATATGTTGACACCGCATATGTAATGGGGTGGACATTATTGTTTGTTAGACTGTAGCCATGCACAAATTAATCGTGGCAAACACATCGATTTCTGCACATGACCTGTGTTAAGAACAATCGCCAAGGTCTTTCGCTGTGAAAATAATAATTATGTTTAGCTAATGTTCAATGTATACGTGGTTTTCACTCAATAAATTGCTAAACAGCTTGCGTTTTCTCTCGGAATAGTAGAATAATGTGAACGGTTCCAATTGCTAGTTTTTGAACAGATGAAAGGTGCGAAAACGTGGAGAAAATAAACTCCATTTCAAAACATACTATCAGAAACATTTTCGATCGACTTCAAGGTAATACTGCTGCAATTATATCCCTAGTAATATTTAGGAACACGTGTTTATACTCAATCTTTTATTCTTGATATGTTGCAATAATGCGAGCTATCACAATCTACCATATCATTGTGACCTTTGGTCGGAACATTGGACATTCATGCTGAAGGTTATCAACGGTTTTCCGACTTCAATTTATCAAGCCCTGATTTTCTATCACTGACTGCTTCGTTGAAATGGTAACAGTGATTAAGAAATGTATTACAAACATTTAAAAAAGAAGCTCCTTCGCACTATTATGATCCGATTGTCTTTTCCGCACTTTATTCTGTGCATTCTTCGTAAGTGTGAAAAGTTCGGCTGAGAAAAAGTGAAAAAAGGTCTCTTGGAGCCGAACAAGAATACTTATCAACCTTTTTCAACTAACAGTGACTAATATGCTAGAAAACGTGGTAGAAAATCATGACAAAGTTTTAGCAACGCATAACCTCACTTGATACAGCTGATCATGGCTGATCGTAGCGAAGCAGGGCAGGGGGTTAACTCTGATAAAACCACCAACATGCCTCTGTAGCATGGCAAAGTTTACTATAAGAGTTGCAATGTAATTGCCACCGGCATACATCACAAACATCAGTGGCATTCTGGTCATGTTTGTTGATTAAGAGCAATACCATACCACACCTTTATTAACTTAAGGCCAATAGAAAACTCATATTAATACTTTTTCATGAGTTCAGTGCCATTTTAGTTAGCTATAACACTGTCCATGTATGATGCACAAGTACCTACAATTGTTAGCCCCGATATCTTATGACAATATCTACAAGAAAGGAGTACGCATTAACACCGTGTTCATGTTAATTGACATGTCAATTGTTAAACGCCAATGCAAAGTCTAGAATCTATGGTTTTAATGCTGTGTATTTTTCTTTGGTATTCTTTATACCTATATCATATCTTTGCAGATAATTACACAAACACATACAAGTAAAGCACCTAACATACCTATTGACATTCCATCCAACATGTTCTACCAGCTATTTGTTCACCTTAAATGACCGTGATGACCTAAATTGGCTGCCTTCTGGCCTTGCCTATGACTGGCCATGCTGAACCATGGCCTTACAACTACTGGTATGTTCACAGCCAAACAGTATTGATTGTTTGTCTAGACCAGAAAACCCTGACCACGAACAACGTGTTATGTAACCAACAATTACGCCATACTGACCGGTCGCGTGTCAGCCAGTCTGCCGATGTGGTTCCCGCTGTGTGACCTTAGGAGGTGAGGTATCTAAGGAGACTACCACTAGATTTTAACTTACAGAGAAGGCGCGAAATTTATAACTAAGTGTCTAAAATTAAGAAATAACATACCGTGTGTGAGACCCAGTCCGTTGTAGTCCACTGGACCCACCCCCTTATACTCCGGCTCCCACTGAAGAAGTTTCAGGCTCTGTGGAGACGCCCCGATGGTATTCCAGTAGTAATTGTTCATATTATCAGACACAAAGTGTTCTGGTATCTCTGCCGCGCAGTACATAGGTGCTCGTGTGTGTTATACCTGCTGCACGATGATGAAAATAGTACTGAAGATTTGCCAAACACGACGTTGGCCCGCTTTCTCTTCTTGATGTTAATGCAAACCTCGGCTGAGCCAATCACCCTTTTCACCAACCTACGACATATCTGACAACTTTCCCCTCGTCCACTTTAACCCGTACAAATGCAGACAACCGTAAAGTATTCGCTTCCGTGTAAGTGATGGTAGTAAATAGCGCGAACGTAACACGGCCTCTGTCGACTCGCTGCAACCTACGATCAAACACATGCGACCGACGGAGCAGCATCCCTCACCTGCAATTCGCGGGCTCCGTTAATTTGACATAGCGCCACCTACGTTTGATGACTAACATGAACGTTGGTTTTGATTCAAACCTTACGGCCAACAAAAAATCCATCACCCATAGCCGTATGAGGCGTTACTTGTTAGCCAGTCCTGATCTGAGCTAATTGAAATGCACTCCTCCACGGGAGAAAAACAGCTAGCAATGGTCGGTTCCTAATCACTTGGCAGATTGCTTACGGCCGATTCACATCTCAATATCAACTTGTTGCTAGGAATATAATAAGCATTTTACCATACCCAAGTACTGCCATACACCAATAAGCTCCAATACACCAAAATGAAATTAATTGGCTGAATCAATTTGCCTTACTGAGAGAGATCACCACGTGGTTTGAAAGAAAATCAACAACAGCAACTTATACCGTTACATAGACCTCACACATCTATAAGGCTAAACACTCCTGACGAAAGTAGTTAAGTTGAATAATGGATCGCTATGACCAAGGAAATCCTCATAGCTAACAATCTTTTCCACTGTTCGCAGTGGCCATCAGTCCCTATTCACCCGTTCCATGAAAATACGCCTTAAGGTGAGTTCAGCTGAAGTGGCCGATTCGAGTTCAACACTAGTATCATCCTCTGTTCCATTATACCAGCGTTTGCGTTTAACCTTCACGTATGACGTTTTGCTATTGGTTGACTCAGACCTAAATCGTTTTTTCGATTAATAGTAATTTGTGCATTTCGTTATGCTGAACTGGGTAACAATTCATGATTCAAAACAGATGGAATTGTGGTACTAGTATTCTGCCGCCAAAATGAAGACATCCAATTTAGACAATCTAGAATAATGCCAATAGATTAGTCATTACTAAAACAATACAAACAAGTTGTTTTTTTTTATTTGTAAATTTCCTATTACTGGCATTTAAATATGTTTTTGAAATGAAGCAGAATTAATTTGCTATGATTCAAATCGCAACTTTATAAGTGTTGTAGCTTGAAATGTCTTGCAATTTTTTACTAATTATTAGGTCGTAGTTGCCTTTAATATTGCCAAGAAAGTTGAGAAACTCTTAAGACTCAAAATTTTACTTTTAAGACATATTGAGTATTAAATTATCCGCATATTTTGCTTTGTAATCATCAGTGCCGTTTTTTTTCACCATAATGTACTCGGATTCTTACGAATCAATTTCCAAAAGAGTGTTTCTAATCAGGCACACGTGGCTACCTAAAGAACTCTTAATGATTCGATATTGATGCCGATATTTAAAATAAATCTAAAATAATCTAACCGAAATAGATCAAGGCATTAGTTTGCCATAAATCTTACTAAAATCATTCAATATGATTAGGTTTTTATAATTTATGCCAAAACTTTGCTAGAGATAGCAATTCGCGTAAAAAAGAAGTTATCTTGTTGAATGTGTTCAACTATCAAAAAGGTTGAGCCAACCTTATATTAGGATGCATAGAATACCCCTCATGTGAATCAATTTTTCTTGTCCCTGGTCTTAAAGTGTGCAACTTGTCAAAACCATACCAAATCTAAATTCCTTCAAATGTCAACAGGGGGGCCTCAGTGAGCTTACAAGATGTTTTGTTTTTGTTTTTAACAAAACAAAAAAATGATGATCGTCATCCCTGATTTAGCCAGAAATTCTCCAAAAGGTACTTTTATATGAGGTAGGCAAACCGTTTTCCACGAAATTTCAATCAAAGGCATCCTCATTGGCAGGAAACATACCTTTACCACATTTATTTCAATGGAGGCAAGGCAATACACAGAATAGACAAACATGACCCATATACAGAGCGTGCGGGTTAGTTTGATGGACAGTGTATTGTTGTAGGTTCAAGTCTTTTATAACCAGTTACATAATATGACTACAATTGTTAATCGGACTGGGGTGTTCTCTTACCAACACGTGGCACTATTATTAATATAATAACAGGCAATTTTGTCCTCTTTCTGTCCACATGGGAAAGCCAGGTGGCATTTTTTCAGAAGACAACTCTTTGTAAGTAAAGTATTGACATGATGTTATGTAACCGGTTATAAAGCCTTGAACATACAACAATGAACTGTCCATAAACATCCACATAGCTTCATACTCTGTATCACATTTTGGTTATTCTGTGTATTGCCTTGCCTTCACTGAAATGAATTTGGTAAACTTTCATTTTTCTGTCATTGAAGATGACCATGTTTGTTATGTTTGGTATTTTTTTGAAAATTGTACACACCTCATAACACACCTTTAGGTGAATTTCTGCCCAAATCACAGATGACGGTAGTCATTTTTGGTTTTGTCAAAAATCAACAAAACATCCTATTGACTCCGTGTACAAAACGGAGGCCCCCTTGCCGACATCCGAATTTTAATTTGGTGGAGGTTGTTATTTGACAAGTGGTACATTTTAAGACCAGGAAAATGAAAATTGATTGACATAAGGAGCATTTGATGCACCCCAGCCACCCTGTCTGAGATACACTGGATGATTCTTCTTTGTCTAAAGTAAATGCAAATGCAGATTCTGCGATATTAGAAGCAAGTCATACTTGATACGAAAATTATCAAATTCAAGATACCTATACATCCATACCTTCACATTTACAACGTTCTTATAGATTGACATAAAATGATGAAGGAAATGCATCAGTTAGACGACGGATGGTAATCAGTGGCTTTCGGTCCATCATGATTATCGCCTGTTGGATGATGCATGGTCACATTTTCAAGTCCATTCACTGTTACCTGTGCGACTGGCTTACATTAACTTGATCAAATCACACAGATAGCATAGCAGTTTTTAGCACACGTTGAAAATAGTTAACATGAGGTAAAGACATCTATTGTTTCATCATACTAAAAAGACATTTTGTAAGGTCACAGCAACGAACTCGTCACATGGCAAACTTGCGGCTTAATTTCCCGAGAAAAAAGCGAAAATATAAGCAACTTTAATCTCCCTAATCATGTTAGTCGCTTCCAATATGAATTGCAATGGATCCACTAAAGCGTTAAATTACTTAGACTTACATAATAGCGTAAGTTCATAATCTTGTTTTTGAGCGAACATTTGGCAGACGTAGCGAATGCAATCCCGTTATCAAGGGGCAGGGGCAAAACGTTAAAAAAAAAGTCGCACCAGCAACTGGTTGCTTTGTACACTGTCTGAGCAACTGTCATCAAATGCCTTTCTTTAAACTAGAACCCATTAATAGAACATATTCCGTATTGAGATGAATAATTATCCAACGTGATATATCCAAATTGGATACAAAGCTCAACAACATCTACTCGTGCAGGTAACAATGTCAGTTAAAAGTATTTATAGTATTCAAGAGTATTCAAATAATTTATGTGCTTTGTAAGGATAGGAAAGATTTTGGCTAAGAAATTTGTAGTATTTTTCTCTGAAGCGGTCGTTTTAAATACAATTTTACCATGGATTTTATTCTACGAGAATGCAGATCAGGTGCCGCTTTGTCTTAGAAGGTAATTCTTGTCGTGTTTGATTGTGTACGGTTGTCGGAGGTTAAAATGTAGGCAAACTAATTAATTCTACACGTTTCCAATTAAAAAAAACTTGAGAGGAATTTTCCGCTTTGCCAAAATGATAGTAAACATTGACCTGTATGTTAATTTTTGGAAGATTGGTACATCGTTTTGGCGTGTTATTTTAACGATGAGATATCATAATTCTCTACTAGTATACATTAGCATCTATTTAAATCGATGAAGATGATTTTTGATATAAGTAGGTTATTACTTGATGTTTCAGATCACAGATGTTATTTGAAAAATGTCCACTCTTTTTTGAACAAAAAAATAAGCCGACCTGTTTATGACACATTGCGTAGAAGCTATTGCAGAGATTGCAGGGCTTTTAAAATCGAGTGGTCCTCGGCGTCTACCTCCTTCCACCCTTTCCAACATGAGATTTAGGCACGGTACAACTCAAAACTTTCACATAGCAGTAGCAACTAATGCAATGATTAAAAATGTTACTGATGTAGTTTATCTGGCTATCAACAATACTTCGATTAAGCTTACAACATTCCACATAGAGGCCTATGAGCCATTTTAACACATTAAGTGAAACTTTGATACTTCTCCATTTTGGTGACAATTTTTGCAGAAAAAGATGTGTTGTAATTTCCAATTTAACCCTCAAGACAAAGGGGTGAAGTTTTTGCGAGTTGCGAGTTGTTGAATGCGAGATTGCAATTAATTTACGAGTTGCCACATGCGAGTTCCAATCGCAAACATAATTAGTCAGGGTGGACGAGCATAGGAAGAGAAGGACTAATTTGCTGTACGTGACATAAATTAGTAAATCAATTGAAACTATTGAAAAAATGATGAAAACAACTCGAACATAGGAATTCGCAACATGCATGTGGCAATTCGAAAATTTCAACTCGCAAAATCCAACTCGCAGCTCGCATTCAAGAACCCGAATCTCATACCTCCCAACTCGCAAAATTCAACTCGCAGCTCGCACATTTCGACTCGCAACTCATACTCTCATTTAAGAACTCAAAACTCATAACTCGCAACTCACAGATAAAATTTCAAACCCAAGACAAACCAAACCAACACCGTCCGAATATCTTTGACCAGTAACGTGAAGCGCGACAAGACGTGCTATCATTTACTGTAGCCCAATTCAACACTATCCAGTTAAATTGCACTGTCAAATTTACCAATGGGCCCATTTGAAGCAGTCCTAACTTGGAGTTTGAACCCTATTTACGGAGGTTAACTTTTGTAACACTTTACAAGAAAACTATACGCCTTTTACGATCAACAATGCACAGTCCCCATTTAGGCGTTCAGCCGTGCTGCCCTGAAACCTTATCCATGAAAAGCACCAGGCTCTCAACAAATGATTCTTAACGAAACAAAGGGTTCGAACGATCCATTGTGCAATTTCCGGTATAGAATTATTATATCTCATTTCAAGATTATCTCGGAAAATGCCAAATTTGATAATATTGTCGCTATGACGCCTAGGTCATTACTTTTTACGAGTGAACGAATATCAAGATTCAAGTGGATATCACATCAGTCAAAACCTGTTAATTTTTAATTTTATCTTGACAAAATATATTTGGAGGTTAGACATTCATTTGGGAAGGTCGTAAATATCAAAAACATAGAAACACATAAGAAAAGGCTGTTATACTAAGGGCTTCACTTTTGGGTGGAGTGGCGCGGTGATAGCACTTCTATATATGTTCACCTCAATTGGTCGACCCCATCCCCCGAAAACAGTGCTGATTTTGAATTTGCATTTTAGAATTCTAGATCAAACACCAAATCTTAACCAGATAGGTACATGTACAAAGCAACCATAATACATAATATATGACATCCATAAGAACTCAACACAAACATTTGATATTTTAGTTAGCTCCAGATTCTCTAGATCTTTCAACTTCAAGTAAAATGATATGGCCGCAATTTCTTTAACTTTACAAAAATACAAAAAGATTAGGAGGTTGGTTCAGTTGCGTTCAGAATGGCATTGGCATAGGAAATATAAATAGTCTACTAATAGGCTTTTACATGCAGATTATGAACGCATTTTAAGTAACCTAGACATTCGCTCATAATACGGTTTGAATTTCAAAACGTGTCTTTGAAAAGAAAGGCTCAAAGCTTATAGAAAATCTGCTGATACTGCTTTTGCAAACACTTGTCAGAGTTAACGTAAGTATAAATCTATCAACAAAGGTGTTACATCCATTATAATCATGGCCTTAATTGATAGTGCCTTTATCGATTGATCGATCAATGTTGACTTTGATCTGAGTGTGGTCAGTCCAATGAGTGTTTTTGGCAAATGCGCGTCTTATTGCAAAACAATACTTGGCAGTTGTTATCATGTCTCGACTGCGGTAAAACCAAACCATCCATCCCGATTTGGAATTCCTTCACATTTTGAATTTACTTGAAGTCAAAATCGTAGGGTAGGTAATAAATTTTACTCTAACCTTTTCACCTGTATTACATGATGAAATACGTTAGCGTGTTGGCATTGTTTTCAAGCTATGATGACATCGATTATTGTCATAGCAATGAAAAAAATTGTATTTGTAAAATGAAGCACCCAGCAAGTTGTGCACTTTCAATAGCCTTGTTTGCTGTTAATAGTGTTAGCTTTCTTGTCATAAACGCTCAAAAGAATAATTACGATTGGGCGGTTGGGACAAGGATCAGAAGTTTGGGATGAGCGCTTGGATTTGGGAAGTTCAGGGGAATTGGAGTTAAGGTCATCAATAAAATGAGAGGTGGATAGGATTATGTCCCACATGATGATTTGATGTTTTCATGAAACGCTGCATTCTTCATCTTATTCAACTATTTTTTTCACTCCTCTTTCCCTTGTCTTACTCTTTGAACGTAAAGATTGTATTTTTGCTCTAAACATGCCAAACGGGTGATTTTCACCCTTTCAGATGTCTAACAGTGATCACTTTAATCATGGGGTGAAATTCTGCCTCAAAAAAGGAGTGAAAATTCTCGTCAATGGAGTGACAGTTCAAGTCTTGTTTTAGAGTGAATTTGAATTTCACTCTTCGTAGATTGATAGTCACTTTCAGAAGAGTAATTAGAGTTGATCGTGTGGACGATGTTGGCAATCCTGAAAGGGAATTGTCCCACTGTTTTTTATTAAGAGTACATTATTTTCAATCAACTATGAAAGTATCTCGTTGATTCCCTTCTTTCAAAATGTGTACATTAAATCCAAAAACGCTACACCAGTACACGTGAATTGTGAAATATTTAATAGTCGAACAAATTGCCAATTAATTGATAGATTAAAAATAGTTAAACAAACGACACCCTAACCAATTCATACTTAATGGGTATGTGCCTTGGCCAAAAATCCATGGAAATCGGTTTTACGCTGTTTTCGACAAACATGATTTGAAACCTTGCCCACACTTTTGGTTTTTTAAGTTTTTTAAAGTAATTGTCTGGCCTCGTTAATATTTTAGAATCAGAGTCAGATGACTGATCCAGGCAAAGCCGTCTTTAAGATTTCCATTGAAATCCAACTTTAACATCAACAGTGGACTGGTTATATGACCGTCCTCCAGTACTTACAAATAATTTTCAAACTCTTTTAATACTAAAGGTAGGTGTTCCGATTTGTTTTTCCAAATCATGTTTCTTCGTGTCAGGATGGCTTATCAACAAAAAGAACTGATTTCAAATTTTGAGCGAAATTGATCCAGTGGTGTGGATATTATTAGAAGCAAAGATGTACATCGCCAAGGTCCATCGAACAGATGTGATCTTGGTGTGGTCGACCACCCCTAGGAACCGTTATGTTCATAACGTCTAAAATGAACAATTCTTAAGCATAAATGTTAAAGGGGTTATGAGAAATATACGGCTCAAAACGGCCTTCCAGAAAATCAGTAGTTTTACTGATATACTTCATAGAGTTTTATTAAAGTGATATTTAACTCATAAATGCATTGAAACAAACTTCCCTAATAGTACACAAAAATGCAACGCTTGTTATCAACGACGGCTTCTGAAATGTCACTTTTGCCATTTAGCCGTATTTTAAAATTTTGTAACAATACGGATATGGTGTGCCTTTTGTTCCATGGAAGATGTCAAGATATTAAAACATTACCACATGAGTATTGAAATTAATGATAAGATTTATGCAGTTAATTTTCACTTGTGTAAATTTAATGCAAATTTATTCCATCTTTCTAGTGCTAATGAATTATATATAAATTAACTCGCAATAATCGGCTTTACAGTGATGTAAGATCAAATGGATCAATTTAACGTATGCTATGTTCTTGACTTTTAAAAGATAAAAGGTTTCAACCTCAACATGAAACATCTCCTCTCTGAAGTACAGATTAGGGATAATATAGGGTCATTTAACGGGAAATACTTCTATATATTAATTCCGTGCTCTACCTTTATCGGGATTTATTGATACCTCGCTATGACAGCATTTTCAGAATGCTGACTCGCGCAAAAGTTGCTCCTAACTTAGAACTTTGGTCAGAGCAAAGAACTCTATAAATAAGTAACGTACACTTGGTGTATATCTCCTCAGACTGGATGACCCATGACCAAAACTGTCTGTATCAATGAGTTATCTACTTTCCAATAAAACAACACACACACACACACAATCAATTAATATTCACATTATTATCATTTTATAACAAATTAAACCCAGTCTCATGATTTAATTAAAGGCCACTATCAGTCCTTTTCTTCAAGATGTAAATAAACAACGCCCTCAACTTTGGTCGAAGTTGAGTTTTTTAGTAATTGTGTTGAAAATTGCTGTTAAGTTATCTGCTTGTGTTGAAGCTGCGAGCAACACAGTATTTAAAGCCGCTCTCAGTGATTCACTCAAAAAGGTCAAAATATTTGAAATTTGCAGGAATTGCTTTAAAATGAAGGATACGTTTGTGAAATTTCCATTAAGTTATTTTTTGCAACTGAAAAAATGTACATAAAGAGAGGAAAATAGCAGTGACTAAAGTATCTGATTCTGTCCTTATTAGGTTGCTTTTAGACTTGGCACTTGCAGGGTATGTTAGGATAGATACTTGTTGCAGACATGTAAAAAAAGATTTTTGATGATTTTTTGATTTTCTGATTTAGCAAATCATTGATAGTGCCTTTAATTAAATCGGCGATTAGTGCAAAAATGTTGGGATCGTAGCATTTAGTAAAAACTGGCATTTTAGGGTAACTTTAAGGACCTTCAGTGTCCATTTTCAAAGAACTATATTTTGTTGATATGGCGCGACATTTCAGTCATTGAAAGACACAATGATAATTTCAATTTTAGAAAAAAATATTGATTGAGCTAAGTCTATAAGATTCTATAAGTTTCAAGCCTTAATTGACGTTTTACAAATTATCTAAAACCTCAAACTCATCAAGTTTGTTTTTGTTTTGTTTTTGTTTTTCTGTACTGCAAGCAAACTTATTTTAATCATCTTTTATCGCTATCATTAAAAAATAAAACATAGCAAGAGACATAGGTCGTGCGTCCACGGGAAATGGCAGTGTGCTTTTGCCATTCACTTGTCTTGGATAACGAAAACACTAGGGCACTTGGCTAGACAAACTCTAGTTGATCTCCAGGAAAAATTAAGACATTACCCCTGTGACTTCAAGCAAACGTACCGGACTGCAGTAATTACTCTGATTCCTAGGCTAACAGGCCAAAGAAATTCGGGGTTCTAAAACAAATATGAAAACACCGCCGCCAAACCAACAACTGGAGTGCGCCAAAATCATCGAGAGATATAGTCGTCTGCTCCCTGGATGCCAAAACGTTTGCATACTTGATGAAATTACAGCTAATTGCATCTAGCCCCGGTCGACTTTCAAGGGGCCATAGACTGATTTAATGTTGTTATGGTTGTCGGTGATTGCACTTAGATTGAAAGAGGGCCTTCAAGCTCATCTTCGTCGATGAAACCAACCTCTTCGTCCCGAAACTATCTTTACAGATCGCGCGGGTAAGGCATATACCACACTCAACTGTGTAACATTCGGACTTCCCAACTGCGCCGATATCTCCAAATTGATATTGAGCCGTCCGGAATATGCATGACAATGACCTTTGTCATGCTGACTTTACTCTCACTACTAATTGAATGCTAGGTTATTTTCGATGCGAAATATTTTACTTAAATGACACTAATTTTATAACTGAACATGGTGAATTCAATCATTTGGTAACAGTAACAAACTAGGAAGTGCACCCTTTGTAAATCTGACCTGCCTTGTCTTGGAGACTTTTTGTTCCATGAAGGACGCTCATATACATTTGTATTGTGGTACAATGCTTCGATACGTAAATGGAAGCATGTTGATGTATTTCATCTCAAATAAACGAGAAAATAATGGGTATTTGTGGGTAAATGGGCTTGATGTGATTTTGCATTAAGAGTCACTCAGATTGTTATGGGATGGGATGGGGAAATAATGTAAGGATAATATGCGTGAAGATTTAGACGTTGGGCACATTTGTGTACAATTGATTCAGTTCCACTCGAATGGAAATACCCTCCTAACTTTATTAAATGAGCAAAGACCCCTCCCCGCTCAGCAACACTAAAGATATAAACAACAAAATATTTCCCCCCGATTTATTTAATTAAGGCAGATAACGTTGTACACCTTGACCCCATTTTTACAGCAAATGCGAGAGAATGACTACTTTACCTGTGCTACCGTGTACGTAAACTACATTGATCATCATCTTTATATGCATTTACCAGTTACGGGACAGACTGATGATTAATATTGATACCGCATGCATCAGCATAATTTGCAGATAATATTCCAATATGGCGTGTGACGTCACGTTTGCAGGCAACAATACATGGAATTTATGGGCGGGCTTTTCAAACTTTGTCAAATGAGGAATGCGTATTTTGGCCTCTTTAGGAGATAATTTAAAAACTCGAATTCGTGAATTCCTTGGACTAATCATTTTTCTTGTGTTTTAGAATTCAAACTTTGACACGGTTCCATCCAGTAAATAATTGCAGGACCAATTTCACTGTCCTTCTTATATCTGTTCTATGATCGTACAGCCATGATTCTCAGTCTAATAACCTTGGCCAACCTAGGCCTGATAAAATCAATTTTGTCATAAAAAAATCTCATTGGAAAATAGTCTATTAATTCCTGTTTAGAACGTTATACATTAATCTGGTATACGTAGTAGACATTTGTAGCATGTGTACCGAATTGGAATTCTAGTATGAGCACAAACTCCAGAAAATTTGAAATCAATTTTGATTTGCTGAAGTATGGTGGACACATATAGGATGGACTGTTCAAAGTGGATACACCCCCCTATTGTGAGATAACACCCAATGTAATTTCACCTCAAACATGTGGCCAACGGAGATTTCATGGGCCAGAGCATCCAGTGCCTCACATTTGACTATAGATGTCAATGTTACATTAAAAATTCAATCTGGATTAATCATCATTCCATGATAGGGGTTAATCTTCATTCCATGATAAGGATTAATCTTCATTCTATGATAAGGATCAATCCTTATTTTAAAATAAGGATTAATCCTCATTCCATAATGTTAATGTTCATTCCATGATAATGATTAATCTTCATTCCATGATAAGGATTAGGATCAATCTTCATTCCATGATAAGGATTAATCCTTATTTTATAATAAGGATTAATTCTCATTCCATGATAAGGATTAATTCTCATTCCATAAGGAATAATCCTCATTCCATGATAAGGATAATAATCCACATTCAATGATAAGGAATAATCTTCATTCCATGATAACGATAAAAAACACACTTGGTGACGGGGAACGGTAAACATAAGTAATCTTATTTCGTCACCTTGACATCGTAGGATGCCGGGATAGGATGTAGAAGTTACAATGTCCTTTTTAACTGCTCTTCAATCTTCAATACTAAATGCCCTTTAGTACTAAACAATGTATTAACTCTTCCTTTACTTAGCTGCGTGGTGCATCTTTATTAACGTGTTATACCTTGCAGTACAGTAAGTTTACCAAATTTTCAAATCTATCTTCAAATTTCGCCCAACACCTTCCAAACTGTCTGTATGCTGAGTTGAGACTAATAGGAACCGACCGTGACCATGACATTACAGTGCACCTGGCGAGCAGACGAAACTACCCCGAGTACACTAGAATCGAAAAATAACTCCTAGCATCCCTCGTTACTTTAAAGCATATGTATTCCTAGATCGCAGAGGGGAAATTGTTGGTGTGTTTTTGCTCTATCAGTTTCAATATTATTGCGTTACTTTGTGATGTACGCAGCTCACAGCTAAAACCATGCTAAAGTGTGAGGTCATTACCTGATGTATTCTTGAGGAGTTTATGATTTTTAGATGCTACGCTTGATGCCTATGTATGGTTGGCCTTCTAGCTATAATTTAACGTACTGTAGGAAAGAGTTTCCCCCGGCTAGCCACCACGCATAAATCTAACACCTTGGTCTATACCATCATTATTATTATACATGTATGATGTACTAATGTCAATTTCAGAGAAGGGTAAGATTCTCCTAGTTAAGCGTCTGTCTGTCGAGTAATTACAATCTTACCTGAAATGATATGGCTGATTTTCTGTGGTCACTTGGTTTTTCTCTGGGCTATTTTAATCAGCCTCATCCTCACGGTTCATCCAGACGAATTTTAAAGTTTGGGTATAACTACATAATCTATCAATGCAATAAACCTAATACAGCCACCAAAATACTTTGGCTGAATCTCTTCTCGTTTGATAGATTCAGGGCCGTAGACAGGATTTTTTTGTAAAAATCAGCAAAAAGTGGACCTTTTGTGGAATTTGGAGGGGGTCTGACCGCACCCCCTCAAATTCTTCAAACCTTACGCAGTACGAACCGATGTTACTCAACAAAAATAGTAACTATATAAAAACGGAACATCCAGTGAAGCGAAGTTTAAGTGTATCTTTGAACTTAATTAAAGCAACAAAAATTCATCTGAAAAAAAAAAAAATTAGCAACACTTGCTTGAAAGAGAATGAGGCGATTTCCACAAAAGTAGCGCCCACAATTTTTCTCGAACCTTAGGTTTTTTACATATTGCGAATGCTTACCATGTATTAGATCACACCTGAAGTGAATAAGCCGAATACGCCGTCTTTATTTAATAAGATGATGATTTAGTAGTTTCTGTCGTGCACGACAGAAAGTCAAAGCATGGTTTTCTATGGGGAACGATTACGATAGCAGGCAAGTTCAAAACTAGGTTTGCGGTTTTCGTTTGCACCTGTTTGTCCAATAAACCTTCCAAACGTTCTCGGTAGGTGGTCTACAACCGATCGAGTGAAATTTGAGAAAATTCATATCCTAAACAATCTCCTGTCACTACTCCTATTTCAAACATCAAATAACAAAAGTAAGAGTGTATTTTCTGACCCTTTTCCTTCTATTGTATTCTTGAACGTATTGTACGTATTTATCTCTACACCTTTGCATCGGCTGCGACCCATTTATGCTTTCTTGAAAAGTAAGTAGAATTACATAATTGATTCATATTTATCATGTGGCGTATCAGACGTTGTATTATGTTTAGAATAATATCATAAATTGCTACTGTATGTTTAAAATAATATCATACATTTGCTACTACCATGCAATTTACATGAAATTATGCTTTTTAACATTTTACTGTATCTTGCTTTTACTATTGTTGTTGCCGTTATAGTTCAGTGCTGGTAATAAAGGTATTGGTGGTGGGCTGTCGGGAGCATGAGGAGGTATAGTGTTCATCCCATAATGCATTTCTTCCAATACAATATTTGCACTGGTTGTCACATGAGTGATAAAAAGTACTGAAATTGCAAGATTGCAATGAGTTCTGTTCATTTAGGTACTTTTTGTCACTACAAACTCATGTCAAAACCAGATCAAAAGTTGTATTGGAAGAAATGCATTGTGGGAAGAACACTATACCCCCTCTTGTTGGGAGTAGTGGTTGAGGTGGTGATGATGGTGGTGAAAAATGGCTTGCAAGTAGTGATAGTGGTGTCGATGGTGGGTGATGGTGGTGTATGTACATGAGCTTACAACAGGCTCAGTTGTATTTTTCTGGAGTTTCCACTTTATTAAAATTATACACGTGTGCTTTCATTAAACTCTTGACAACGGTTGATTTGCAGGGAAAACATTCATACCTATTCCAGGAAATGAGGAAGATAAGAGTTCATAAACCTGTGGTACAAATCAAGTCTAGTTTTACGAGTAAGCTTAAAATCTGTGAGTTTTTCATGACAAAAGATAAGCCTTGCTATTGTTTCATCTTTTTCTTACAACACTAAGAATAGCAAGGATTTTTACATCAATCCTCAGGTGAAAAGTTAAGCTTTGCTTTCTATCAGGTGTAACGTATCATCTCAGCTCATTCATTGTAGAAGTCTATTGTTCAGATAGCACTTCAGACCAACAATAAAGCTGGTGCCCTTTGAGCCAGGAGTTTTTTTTTTTTTTTTTTTTATATTACTTGATCAACAGGCATGGATAACAAATTTTAATATAACTTTGACCTAGTATCGTAAATAATATCGCTCGTCTATTCTAGTTTGCTGGATCTCATTCGGGAAATCCAGAGCTCTATCGTCAAAATACGGAATGGTATGTAGATAATTCTCTAAATTGTTATGAAAAATGCCAACTGGCAACATTAGTTGTCAATAAAATAATACAGCAACAACTTCCGCGAGATGAGACATTTGTCGCTCGGAGTATACGTGACTTTTATCGCGCGGTATTGCGATGTAAAATTTCATCGCAGCATCGCGCGATGAAGCGATAGTGGAGTATACATCGGGCTTAAGAATAGCAAGGATTTTTACATCAATCCTCAGGTGAAAAGTTAAGCTTTGCTTTCTATCAGGTGTAACGTATCATCTCAGCTCATTCATTGTAGAAGTCTATTGTTCAGATAGCACTTCAGACCAACAATAAAGCTGGTGCCCTTTGAGCCAGGAGACAACAGGTCTTTGAACTCCGACGTTCAAGTCTTTGTAGTTTCATTTGTGCTTACTGCAGGCTTTGGGTTTGACAGTTTTTGAAGACTTCATACAACTCTGTGACAAAACTAATGTACTTTTTCCTCTATATACAACGTAACAACTGATTTAGTGTTCAGATATACAGAGTGAAGTAGCGCCTCATCAGTTTTCGAAAGCTATGCGTGTTCCTGTTGAGGAAGCACCCTTTTGTAATAAGAAGGCGTATCGGCTGTACCTATAGCACCTTTGGTCTACTTGTTACTTGCCTTCCCCTTTATTACTTGTATGATCAGGCGCGATCACGGTGTCTGGCAGGCGTTACGCCTTTGTTTCAAGACCCCACCCTATGGAAATGTTGAGTAATTTTTACCACTTTCGCTGTTGTTTCCTCAATTTCATTAAAATGGCACGCTCTAAATACGAAAATGCTCTAAATTTGTCTGCTCATATTCTAAAAAGGCCCTCTTACTAAGTATGATTTCCCATAAGAATGCTAAAAATAATTTTGACAGTTACGCAGACGATACGCTTCGTCATTTTCAATAAACCGTGTGTAAACATTGGCAACCTTTGACATCCGCTCTTAATAGCCTTAACCGCATTGCATCATGGAGTTAAGTTTATCAGACCTTAAACCGCTTTTAAGGTCCATGGGCCAATCGATAATAGCATCGTCCCCAGGCCCCAGATTTTACCGTAAGTGGTCAAAATATTGTGATGAAAGCTTCGATTGTTCTCATTTACATTTTGGTCGACCAATAAAATTTATTAATTTTGTAAAGTTAAAGTATTCTATAGGGCTCAGAAAAATACATTCATAGCTCTCATATCAAAACAAATTGAAATATCGGCGTGAAACAGAGATAGGGTTTGGGGGTTCAAGGTCATTCAGTCAAAATGAAAACTTTAGGCTTATTACATAATTAAATTGGAATATCCCTTTAAGGTAATGGGCTGCCTTGAAAATTAAAATTGCCATTTAACATAGACTAAAATTCATATTTTAGTATGTTATGTGACAAAGTAAGTTGATTGCAAAAAAATAAAATAAATAGGGTCAAAGGTCATCTCATTGGCATAATAAATGGCAGCCATGTTGGATTTCAGGTACTAAGTACTTTGGTTACAGTGTTTTACAATACTTAAACAATCTTTTATTTTTATATTTCAAAATATATTTTAAATCTACAACACCTACAAAATGGCGTAACAGAGCCGAATTTTGGGGCATAAAGTGCTGAGATGTTGAATAAAATCTTGAAAATGGGCATTTTGGGGGAAATGTAAAAAATTACATTTCTGATTTATAGTTTTTAAAAACCGGACCAACATTCAAAAAAGGCCTGTTACGCCATTCTCCTATGACAGAAGATGATTGTGTCCAAATTCGGTGGGTATAGCTCTTGTCGTTTTCAAATGGGACACCGTAAACGGCAAAAGATAAGGCGTCAAAGAAAACAACCGTTAAAACCCAGAAACAATATATGTTAATTATTATGCAAATTAGGTTCCGCATTTAATTTTTTTAAATCATTATGATAAATTTCAAACATCTATTTTAACTTTAACTTCATTTGTAGGTATGTCCATAGGAAAAACTGGTTTCTTTTTCAAGTTATGATTTTTACAGAAACGATGTTAAATATCGCCCCTTGAAAAACAATAAAATACATCAGAATTAATTTCTTACGTATTTTATTGTTTTTCAAGGGACGATATTTATCATTTATGAACAATAATGCTCGATTTACGACCTTTAATTTGCCATAACCTTTGAACCATGACTCCAATTTATATCATATTAAAGGCAACTGAAAGATAAAATTCTGCTGCTTTTCATAAGTGTATTTCTAAAAATTGTGTTTTTAGCCATTTCCCTGGTAGCCCATTACCTCAACAAAAAGATTGTCGACTGCTTTTCCCAGTGTATTATACTTTCATCAACATTCCGTCAAAATATGCTGCAAAATGTTTTATCTAACAGGTGATGTGATTCATCTTGTCAAAGATATAGTTATCATTAGCAAGACATGAATCATTATCTGATAACAATAATAATGATAATAAACGATTCTGATGTATTCGTTTTGTGTTTTTGTTTCAATTCTTAGTCTATAGTCAATGGGTCGGTACTGTGACCAGTTTCAATACGGAAATGTCGAAAATCCATTAATTTGCAATCACTTTTAAGATGTGTAAGTGAAAAGTGTAGTTTTGTTAAAGGTCAATGAATCTACAATATGAATATATTGGAATTAAGTAAATATAGTCTCGGTATTTTTGTCATAGGTGTTAATGCTTGGCCAAATAAGGTCAAAATGTGAACGTTTTGCATAAAATATCATGCTTCGTCAATCAATCGTAGCCCAATGTCCAGAAGGTTGAATTGCCTGTGATTCATCCGCGCATAGATAATCAGGACAGAGGCCTTCTCACAGGAAAGACTGGCCATTAATGGGACTATGGGAGGTTTTCTTCCAAAATACCTCAATTGCCATGATTGTATTATACTGGAGATATGGTCCGCCCGGAGCCATAGTCCGGGTTCCATAGACGACAACGGAATAAGCGTGAAACTAATGTTGCGTGAAGCATGTGAAGAGTCAACTGAATCGAGTGTCCTATTCTTCACCATTGTAGGTGGACTATGAGACCGGAGGACCATATATATTGCCACACCGGTACTTAAAAACCCCAACAATTCACAATCAAACAAATGCAGAGAAGAAGTCGATGACCTTTCTGGTTCAATTAAAATTGGGTAATTTTTCGACCTTCAAATAATCTGGAATAAAAATCCAACATATTGCGAACAAGGAATACCCTTTTCTTCATACCTTATGACAAGAAACACATCTCAGCATTATTGCTTAATTTTTCATTGACAAACCGCTGACACAACCATTGACGAAAACCCTTAAATCATCTTAAATAATTGAGATGAGGGAAATACCGTGTAAAGATCCTGAAATAAATTTCCCTACATTTATTTTGATTCATATGGGAAAATTAAAATTGGAAATCATCTTAAGAAACAATCCAGTATTATAAGCACGGAATTGATGTAGAAGACGGGCCGTGAGAGATGTCACTCCAGGACAAGGGGCTGTAAGAGGGTGACATCATTGTATTGATGATGATGCATACAGTTCACTCTCTTCCTGCAAAGGTTGTGAACCTTACTACGCACTATCTGTTGTCCCTTAACCCGGGGGTACGTCGTGTAATTACCACATAGAGAAGGTGTGTTCTCTAGCCACGAGCTCAGACAAGTTCAATGTTTTGTGAAATGAGCTTCACACAAGGACTATCAAAGGTGCCTTGTATCGTAGTTTCGCAGACTCTATACTTTATTTTACACATTTCATCCAAGACGTGACTTTTATTACTATATCATATTATTAACTCTGTGGTGTGAAAGAACTCGTACACAACGCCCGCAAGACATAACATATACACACGTTCACTGATGAAAATTGACAATTATTTGAACAGAATCAGCATATTTTACACTCTTAGATTTATATTCACAAATTGTGAATATATTTTGAACGCTTGAAGAAAACAAGGCTTATTTTAATCGAATATTTGGTCCATGCTTATAATTGTTTGCATTAATGGAAGGCAATCTTGTTTATTTTATGATATCTTTGCATCACATAAGCTTATAATACACAAAAAACCATCCAGGTGCATGAAACACCGATGAAAATCATCATTCATACGAAGTTTTATTGCCTGGATTCTCTCAGTTTTAATCATCGCTGTTTACTATTTATCAATATATATGGCAAATAATTAGAACATACTTTTGGAACAAGGTGATCCGCGGATCACTCGCCTTTTCGCAATCCAACTGTTTCGCTAACTTGACCTCTGATGACCTTTGATCTTGCTATGTGACCTCTTTAACACGTAGAGGTTTGATCGTAATTGGTCGAAATTAGACATCAACTTCTCCATTTCACAACTTGAACTCAGATGGCCTTTGACCTCGGCATGTGACCTTGGCTTAATTGACATAAAAGGTGTATCAATAACCCAAGTTTGGTCGAATTGGAATTCAACTTCCCCCGAACAGACTATTTACAGCTTGACCTCAGATGACATTTGACCTCTGTGTGACCTTTGACCTCATGAAGTTGCAATTAACTTTTCAAATGAGTCACAAAACATAATCCACAAAACGGAGCTAAATAATATAGGACTGGTAGGTATTCGAGGTTTATTTTAAGTTTACATTTCACAACAATTCATTGTTTTTGTTTTTGTTTTTATTTTGCATGAAAAAGAATGTGTCTGTGTGCGGTGTGTGTAGGGGGTGTATGTGTGTGTGCATGTGCGTGTACGTGTGATTTCCACACATCCATTTATCTCTTTGTAAATCTCTTTTTACACCAATTTTACTTGTAATCCTTCAAGTTTTACTACTGGAGTCTGGAGTACTCCTGTTTATGCTTGAGTTTTACTACCGAAATACTCGAGTTTCAAGTGTTTTATTTTCAGGAACATTTCATTCCTTCAATTCTACCGCTTACCTACTGCTGAAGTACAGTTTCACTACTACTGATGTCTGATTTTACTAGCGGAAGATCCCACTTCTACCGTACTATTCTAAATTTGCCACAGAGTTACCCCAGTCTCACAACATTTGTACTTCAGTCTCAATTATAAGCATCCTGATTTTAAAGTCTTAGTCTTATAGGATCATCTAAGATGAGTACTCTAACACGATTTTTTTCAGTTTCAGCAGTGATCTCGCCCAGCTTCACTACAGGAGCATCCAAATCTTGCCATAGGAATACTTGTCTCATACAATGTATCTCAGTCCACTTCACCATCTCAATTTTAATATGAAGGAATCTGTTCTCACTACAGGAGCATTCTTGTATTAAAACACCTACATTGGAAGAGTTTAAATCAGAAGTATTTCAGCCTCACGACAAGAGCTTCTATACACAGGAATACACCAATTTCACTACTAAAGCGCTCCAGTTAATTACAGGAGTACTCTCAAGTTAGTAATGTAGCCACAGGTTCCATTTTTAGGTGTACAGGAGTACTTCCGGTGTCAATAAGTGCAGGAGTGCTCCGGTATCAATAAGTAATGTAGTAGTATTAGCAGCCATTAGGGTCAGTAGTAATGTGTGCTCCATAAGAAACGTACATGAGTAACCAGTGTCAAAAAGTACATGAATATTCCATTGTCATATTTACAGGAGTACTCCATTTTCACTAAGTACAGGAGTACACCAGAGTTTGTAGGTACAAAAGTACACTAGAGTCAGTAATTAAAAGAGTACTCCTTTACCTACTAACTCTGGTGTACTCCTGAACATAACAACTCTGGTTGTTACAGGAGTACACCAGAGTCCGTAATTACAGGAATACTCCAGGTTCAGTAAATATGAGTCCAGAGTCACTGTCAGTATGGAGTACTCCACTCCAGTAGGATTACAGAGAGGTAACGCCAATTTCATAATAGGGGTACTCAAAACTTTCAACAGCAGTACACAAACTCAACCGTCCTGACCATAGGAACCCTTAAAATGCCTGTTCTCCAATTCGTATTTTCGAGTTCGAACAGTCCCGAATCACTTTGAAAATAAACTCTTTTATTTTTAAAGGTACTTTGATTGTCCCAGGCAATTGTTGATTTTGTATGATAAAATTAAGACACGTGAACACATTCAAAGACGTGTAGCTATTTGATTCTTGAATCAGCATTGGAAAAGATTTATTTTCTTGCCAGATTTAATCCAATGAGACCTTTCCAATTAACATTCTTCATCATTTTCAAGATATGTATATCAAGAGTAAATATTTTGGAAGCTTCGTAATTTCTATAAGATTATATCTGCATTATAGTTTTAAACCTGCGACTCGTATGGTACAAGTTCGTGGGAAAAGGGGGTCAAAATCGAAAATCGCGCAGTATCACCAGTGTTCAATAAGGTAACAAAATTGCTTGAAATGTTCAAAATTAAAGTTATTAAATTAGTTCTTGTCCTTGTAGAAATTGTAGACTCCAGCTGTGATTTCATAGCACAGTTTACTAAATTAATCTATATAATAATACAATTTTTCATTTGAATCATCTCCTTTCCTATAATGTTTCATGGTTAAGGTACCACCTGTATTTGTTGATTAAACGCATAGTTGCACATGTTTAATTAGAAGCTGTCAAAATTGGTGGCACGTATTCCCTTAAAATACTAAGAAGGTAAAAATCATGTTTGAGACACATAGGTTTGTTAGGACTATGTCTAATCTCAAAACATTTCAATGAGATCACAAGTAACACGAGTCTAGCCACTTCACTTCAAAGACGCTATCAATATACCTGGGTAGTCACATGTGCTTTACTATTTGAGAGCATGATTTGATCATGATTGGTCCGGAATGCACGCAAAGTCTCGCCAATTCTGACTTCAGAGGACACTGATATTGGAATCTTATTGCAGGTAAGACTGGAGAATATGGATTAGCATACCTGTAAACCTGTGCAAGGGTAAGGGTTAACTAAAGCACATACTAATAATCTCAGATTAAGTTTGATCCTGATTCCAGGTGATGGTAATTGAATAATATTTACGTTTCTTATGATATCAACTCGAAGCATTTTTGATTTCTTGATAAGGAATGCGCTGAATCTTATTCACACAATTGAGTACCAACGAGGATGTCATTTTTGTCGTGAATCACTTGACTTGATTTTGATTCGGTACACCAACGAACCTATAGTTCTCTGCTCTGATTATTCGAACTATGAATAGTTCATGAAAGTCAAACATTACATTCAGGTTAATCATGCTTTTGAATGATTAAGATTAGAAAGGTTAAACAGCATGAACGTATTCCAATTCGGTATTTTTTGAACCACAATTTGACATTCAGCGCACTGACAACAAACCTGAATGTATTTTTTGTGAATTGCTATAGCAGATTTAGTACCTACCTTTCAGTATAGCGCTGTATATATTTTATTTTGGGAAATAGAACAAGACCACGTGAAAATAAAACCTAGACTCGTTAAGTACCAGTGTATTTGAAATACTAACTACAGTAGTGTATGAGCTTTGACACCCTTCAATATAGAGCCACATCACCATTATATCTTAAAACTTACTTGAACATTTTGCAATTCGATAGAATATAAAAATACTATTGCTATTTGTAAACATAGCGTATATTCCAAGTTTGAAATGTTAACCCCTGAATAAAATTACATTAATTAATTGCACAATCCTAAACAAGATTTTACTTCCGTATATGATCTGTATGTTGTTTTTATATCTAGTTGTATTTATAAGTTTATTTGACACTGAAACTTATGAAAGCTTATAAATTATTCTGCTTGAATCAAGTTGAACTTTAACCGTTCATGGAGTGGTGTACATTGTCTTTTTTCATTGGACTACCTGAAATGCAGTATTAGCACAATTATACCAAATAGATTAGGAGCCTGGGGTTCCAATGGCGTTTTCGATCTGATATATCATATTTTATATTTTGTCCTCGTTGTTGGAACTCTAGACTACGTGCTAGGTTTGGTCCCATTCTCTCGTTATACTAGAACAGAACTGCATTGGTCTCTGCGTGGATTCGCTGTATATCGATGTTAAATCATTGCTATATCACGGGTACACCGTAGTTGGTTCCGTTGCACAAGTTGATAAAGACCACATAAAGTCATGTCCCTTATATTGTGTCTACCTAACGGAGTTAATAATAATTCTCATATCGAAATGGAATAGTTTTGTTCAGATATCATATATCTGAAAGATATGCACTCCAATCAGTATAATTCCATTGGTGACGAATAGTTCAGGGGCTTGTTTAGAGTGTTGGACTTTGGTCACTGGATAACCCACTTTCTGGCTTTATGTCAGAGCCTCCTTGCTAAGTTGTGATTTTCTAGTCATAACCAGACACCTATAAACTATCTTTCCTGTATAGGTTGTTAATATTGTCCCGCTTTTAGCTACACCTGATTTTTTCACTCGAGGGAATTTACACTTTACAGTTCATGTTAAAAATAAAATAGAACAAAGTTTGTATACCAGTTTCGGTGCCACCGAAGCGGTAACCAGACTGACTACATGTATCCGGAGTTCCTTGCCCTAGATAAGGCGGTACCGTCCGGGTGCTTTTTCCTGAGAAGCAAGCGCGGCTGGTGACGGTGAACTCCAGCGGGGTATATGACCTTCCTTAAAGCGGAAAAATCAAACAGCAGGATTTCAATGATAAAATCAGGTTTTGTTTCTGGACTATGACATTGTCTCGAAAGTGTATACTTCTATTTTTAGGGTATTATAGATTTATGAAATACGTCCTTATTCAATAGAACTTTTAAAATATATTTTGACTTCTAAATTATTGTGTGGTCATCGGGGTGTTATTTTCCCACTATGTTATGCCTTTTAATTCCCAATGCTGTAGTAGTAGTTGAACGTTTAGCTTCTAAGTGGATGATGTATTATACACACTATACACTCCAAAATACACGAGCTTGGTAATATGTGCAAAGCGTATAATATTGTTGAGCGAGGGAAGTTGCGGTGTGCGTACCTAACTCAGGGAGCTATCGATTGCATATCGCACAAATCTCTCCGAGATCTCGACGATTTGGCGTTCAAATCGCAATCTCATTCTCACGGGTAACTAATGTTTTCGGAAGCCTGATCGGTAAACCTATAAAGTTTCATCCATTGCTGCCGTAGCCCGATAGTGCTATTCCACGCCTTCCATATACAGACAGAGGCATTTGCCCGTTGCAACAAGGGTGAACGCTCTCTCGCCGTGCAAGGATTCGTATCCTCTCCGCATATCATATTTTATTAAGGTTTCCTATCTCATTCAACTGAATCTAATTCGGGAATGGTATCATAGTACTTTAATTCAGTATGCGCAATATTGTGCCCGTAGATTTGATTTTTCTGAAAATAAATCATATTTCAGTTCAAAACCAAAAGATTACACCTTGTGTGCGCTTGTATACACTATCATTGATTAAGTCTTGCTATTCAACGTGGCAGTATACCGATACAAAGCAGAAACTTAGTGTAAGGGAGAATAATTCCAATTTGGAAAAGCGCGAGTTACAAATTAGTATCCTTAACGAATTTAGGCACAAGGCTGTAATTATCAATATCAAAAGAATAATACAGATCAGAAATATTGTACAACCTGAGTGAAAAGGAGCGCCTTTTCTCGCCCAAATGCTACAAGCGTAATTTGATTGAAGAATCACAGTGTTGTGACGGCGCGTAGTGTCTGGTCCGAGTACAGGCACACTAACTATTTACTCGCAGTTTCTAACCATGGACGAACAAAACCCGCGATCAAGATCACCGAGCACTAAAATGACAGTAGAAATTTGTACTGCGACTAATACATAACGTAGTTGCTAATTTCAGTGAATCCAACATCATTTCAAGCTAGCCGTGCAGCCAAAAGTCAGCAATGGTGTAGAATGTTATTGTATACACCACATGGTTAGCACCTCGTACGAGATACAAAGCTACAGCTATCGCATCCTTAAGGCAAAATTCCCCTCATCAATACGTAATAGCCGCATACATGCATACGTATAAAGTCGGTAAGCACCTACGTGACTATTATGAAGAGAGAATCCGTCGAAAAATTATTCTTTGTCATATTCATACCTGCTAATGTTTTTCTAAGGACTCTAAACGGTGACTAATCAACGCAGATATTCTACTGTAACACTAGGCGACAACAGTAATAGAATCAGCATGGAGTTGCCATTGGCCGTCTACACAATAATATCCACACTAGTGTATCATATATCTGAACAGATTAACTCATTTGGATTCACTGTAAAACAATAATATACCGGTTATATTAAGAACATCAATGACAAATAACATGATTATTCGGCACACGCCACTCCTTTATAAAGATTTAATTCCCTGGCTGTTTGCTACCTGGTTAAAATACATGCATACTTTACTACCCGTAGAACTATTAATTGACCTATACGCAACTATCAAGCGTGCCATATCTTTAAAAACATGACCTAACCTTTTCTTTTGAACTGGGGTTCATAGTGTATCAAGTATACCAACTGATTTATGCATTATGAATAAAGTGTAAGCCACGCCTTTCTTCTGTACTTTTGTTTCCTTGATTTTTGCAATATAGTTTGTTGACATGGAATCAAATCTAGAACTAGCATACACTTTCATAAAAATGGAACAAATAAAAGAATTGAAGAATTTTGTATTACATTTTCATTTGACATAACGAAAATGTGCAAAATTTGTTGAAAATCGTAGCTATGACAACACATTTGTTATTGTAATTTCATGTGTTGTATTATGCTAATTTTGTATTCGTCAGCCAATAACAGCCAATACCAATCTGCTTTAGTTACCGTAGCAAAACAAGTGACAAAGTGAAATAATATGTTATTGCACATGATCCTAATTCTCAATCAGCTCTTGCTTAAGCTCGAAATGATTTTAGGTACAAAAAATGTATCAGGATGGGGCGTTTCATTGTACAGTTTTAAACGAGTTCAAATATTCATATCCAATTTTAAGCAAGATAAGATCTGAAAAGATGGATGAGAAGTGAGCGACAAAAAATAGGTTTACCACTTTCAAAATGCTTTTACATAGTATCCGAAACCATTAAATTAACATACGGCTTAATACGAGTACATGCAATACTGTACAAATTATGATAATGACGATGTAATAAGGGCATTTTCATGAAACTCTTATGGTAATTGGGAACATATTTAGCCATTATGCAAATACGCAATCCATTTGGTTACAAACGACTACATGTTTGTAACAGTTGTAACATATACTTTGACGATTTCCGCTGTGCATTTGGATGCTAGATGAAAAGTGTTGAGAAGAACATATGAGATAGCGAATTTGGCAAGGGGATAAACATTATATGCGACTGGAGATATCGCATGTTGTGAAGTCGATTTGCCAGGTATGCCTCGAGTAGTTGAAACACGAGAATCTATCAGGCGGTAACGAACACAAATGCCATTTCGACTGGGAGCGATCTCTTTACATTGCAACAGAATTGATAACGCCGAGTTACTAAGTGAATCTCATCACTACATCAATACGTCAGATGAGGGCCTAGATCATGAAAAGAAGACGATGAGTATTGAGGAGGAGAAGGAGGAGGAAAAGGTTTACGCTCCAAATATGAAATCAGTATAATTACTATGATATCTATACAACTTCTGTGAATGGATGAGAAAATTACGAGTCATGCCTCGCTAAGTAATATAACTGCTTGCGTATACAGACTATATGGTATTATGGGATGACCACATGCCGGTATTTTGCCTGTCTTGTCTATCTTGTTTGGTAGGCCAATAGTGCAAACTGCTTGCCGTCTTTTTCACCTTAGGGTCAGATCCTATCTTGATTCAAATGCTGCTAAAATTGGTATAGGGCGTTAGGTGAGGTTGTAATTGTGGTTTTGAGGTTCTAATTTTACATGGATGTCCCTGTTTTTGTGGGTAAACATAGAGTTATCAACGCGAATCGTAGCCACTAGTCATGTAGTAATACGTACAGTCCGTTTCCCCGTTGTCGACCATGACCGTGATAATGAATCGAAGCCGTGCACTTGACATAGCTACTTCGCGCCTTGTACTATTCGCTTATGTAGCTGTACCAGACGGGCATCGCCAACTCCTACCCCTATTTTCAACTTCATCCTCATTAAGTGGGAACAAAATAAAGTAGGAAAGGGGATAAGGGTGAGGAAGGGGTAAGGTCAAATTTGGTGCTGCAGATCACGGGCATAATAAGAACGGCCTTGTGGGACGTTTGTCGAGACCGAAAGAGACGGATGGTCATATACAACGATTGGGATGCTGGCCGTGTCAATAAGGTTAACAACAAAGCGTGTCCGCCATATAATGCCTTAACCATAACACAGCTAGACCTATCAACCCTAACCCTAGCCACACAAAGACAGAATGAGTATTAACTCACCTTTGAATTAATGACACTAGTTGCCAGGAGCGGGCGCTGGTTGCTCAACGAATATATGGCGATAATTCGACAATCATAAACACCTTGAATGAAACAGCGTCCAAAGCGGCTAACAACACACCAAGACGATAGTAAATAGGCAAATCGTCTTGAACGCAACCTGGTTAGGTTCCCCCTATCCTTAGCAAATCTCCACAAATTCTAGGAGACAGCATTCGGTCGAGCTGTTCAACCGATAAAGTTAGCGGGCTCCGTGTGTGCACGCTGTTGACTCGAGTGCAAATGATGTCTGCGCACTTTTGAACTATGACCCTAGCACATTAATAAATTCAGCGTAGTATCTTTACGCTGTGTGATAGGCCGACCTACGTTGCCCACTAGTTCAGGTTGTATGTGACCCCAACAGGGGCGGGACTCACAAACGAACTCATCCTTTACCATGTATACCCCTACTGGATGGAAACCAATGAATCTTGGCGCGATAATACGAACGAGGTAAAATAGTAACGAATAACGATAAGTCACCCTCATCCGCCGCATCATTAATGTAAATAACTATGGAGGCGCTTGAATCATACCTATGTGTCGTTCCGGTTGCACACAACAGGCACTGCAACTTACAAGATAGGATTATGGGACAAAAAGAGAAGTTCCCGAAGAAAAGTATTTAATATGTGACAAGCCAGTACAGATAGAACCTTTTAGTAATCCGGTTTTAACCAATAGCATTTAGGTTGGAACTTCTCACATGTGTTTTGTATTGACAAAACTTTATATTTACAGTTCATGTATTTCTTTACCCCGGTTCTTTACCTGTTTGTAAACTTTGACCTCACCCTGCTCACAGAAATGGTGTCTGTTGATACCAGGAAGGTCAGGGTATACTGGGGTCGTGCTTTGTCTGCCCCCAATATCAACTTGAATGGGAGTTGACAGCAACGTGCTCTATGGGGCTATCTCAACGTCTGGGTTGAAAGCTGCCTGTTTGTTTGATTTACAACCCCAAGCTTAAACTTTTCTGGTATCATAGGTACGATTTATGTGCGTCACAATTTCTGGCAAAACTATATCAGTTTTAAAAGTGTAGCCTACATTTAAACTCAGGGAAAACAACGAGTATTGCAGACGTTCTTTCAAATAAGGATGAAGTGAACACATACTTTTTTAAAGTTTTAATCGGTCTTATGGCTGGAATTGGAACTGTCCTTTTATTATAAAGAATCAGTTCGTTTGAATTATTTCACTAAGTTTATTTTTAATCAAGGAAGTCTAACTTAGTCGATGACATAAATTTCCCCTCAAGATCAGAGTTGACTATAAAGGAAATGTTCACTATATTAAAATTAGACACTGAGAAAAACATGGACGCCATTCGAACATTCACAAAGTTGCAAATAAGACTCAAATAAGACTCAATTTAAGTCATATAAAACTGTTTACGTTTGTTCTTTTGAATGATGTTTATATAAATATGATAATTATAAGTAAAAAAGGAAAATATTGTAGAATACAAGGATCTGTAAGCATTTTTCGATCTCAGGTAAATATGTAAACATATGGAGATAAGTGTCAGGTATTATTACAACTTTCAACCTTTTCAAAATTTTCAAAACTTTCAACCTAAGTTTAAACTTTTCTGGTATCATAGGTACGATTTATGTGCGTCACAATTTCTGGCAAAACTATATCAGTTATATGTACATTTAAACTCAGGAAAAACAACGAGTATTGCAGACGTTCTTGCAAATAAGGATGAAGGTCACGTATTTTTTTTAGTTTTAATAGTATGGCTGGAATTGAAATTTTCTTTTTTATTTTGAAAACAGCTCATCGTTTGAGTCTGTGCTTAGTGTTTTGGTGTCGTGACATTTTAATTTCGCCTCAAGAACGGAGTTATACTATAAAGGAAATGTTAACCAAATATAAACAATCACCCAGGTTGCAATAAGACCAAATAAGACGAATAAGTCATATAAAAAAAACAAACTGTTTAACTGTTTGGGTCCTTAAATGATGTTTATTACTAAGATAATTTTAATAAAAAATAAAATATTGTAGATTACAGAGTCTGTAAGCACTCATCGCTCTCAGGTAAATATGTAAACATATGAACATGAAGATAAGTGTCTGGTATCATTATAACTTTAAACCAGTTCAATCTTTTGAAAGAAGTCCTTAAAAACGCGTGGTTACCCGCATCCTTCTTTTAAGTTTATACGCGTAACTACGAGTCTCGGCTGTTTTGCAACACTTTTAATCAAAACTATAAATCCAATTTAAGTAAACTCTGGAATATTTTGTAACAGTTGTAAGTTTAAACGTAAAAAGACTTGCTGCAATCTCACAGTACAGTGATCCTTAAAGCAATAATGGCACATTTTTGAAGAGCGCCCCCAATTTTCAAAATTTGATATTTTTGCACAGTTAGCGAACGAGAATGCTAAAAATGCGTATTTATCACAAAATAAGCAATTTTGTAATTAGAATTGGGATCCCAGATTGGACTTAACGGCAGAGCTGGAAATGCTACGTTTATGTCCGTCCATGATGAAATAGTGCCACCTCGAGAAAATAACCTATAACTTGACTTTCCTGAACTATTAAAACAACTAATGGATGAGCGTAGACACGTACATGGCGCTATTTCCCGGCTATTTCACATTGGAACGCCGTTTCCAGCAGCCGTTGAATTATTATCGGGGATCCCGATAATAATTATTCTAGTACAAAATTCCTTCGTTTGTGACACATAGACATTTTCGAGCTTAACCATTCACAGGTATAGTTTACTAGCCAGTTACCAATGCAACCGTGTAAAAATCTACAAATTTTTGAAAAATTGGGGGCGCTCTTCAAAAAATGTGCTAATATTGCTTTAAAAGAAAGTTACTTACTCAAGACGTAGCCGAAAACTACATCTAAACATTCACTATGTAATTGACCATTGTAAATAAATTATTACAAAAATTAACATCTGAAATATCCTCTAATTTGATAATAAGAATTACTCAATATAACGCTTTGCATTGCTTTGCATAGTTCAGTGTGTAAATGTAGATCGAAAGGTAATGAAATGTTTGACTTTATTTATTTATTTATGACAAACATGATTTTATGATTTTTGAGACAAACCAACTCTCATCACTAGAATTAATTTTATTCCTGTATTTTGTCTGGTTTACAGTTACTCTATTAAATCTATGGCTCGATTCAATCAATAACTATTTTTGCTAAACACATACTGTACTCAAGTAAACAACCCATTTTTAGAGAAGCATGTTTAGCTCTCTATCAGATCTACCAGATTGGTATTTTTAAGTTCACGGGTGGGTAAATGTTCATAGGTAGAACATTACAGTGGATCGTTATTATCTCCAAAATTCCTTATATCATTCTGCAATAATGTATGTTTCATATCATGACCAACGCAGTGTTTTACTATCCGCTTTTCATATGGACAGTTATAGTGATACAGATATTTTCATTCTTCTTATGAACTCTACCATATCCTGCATAATTTATACAACTAAATAGAGACGTGAATATTGCAAATCCTCTGTAAATAAATTTGACATTACTGAAAATTTATTGGAATATTAAAACAAAGAAAGCCCCCAAAATCAATGTTTCATAGATGCGCCAATCATCACACATATCGACCTTTATTCCAATGTTTTAAGGCATAATGGTATTTCTTACACTAAAATACGCGGCTTTAGGGGTCATGAGCCCAAAGGTTATTATATAACCTGTGGGAAGGGTCAATAGTGAATCATGAGACGATAGCGTCTGAAGGGGTCAATAAATACTCCGCATCAACGACGCTCCAGGGTAAGACAGACCGGTGATGACACAATATCTGATATTGCGTTTTAATCAAAGAATACAATGTTCTATCCAAAGGTAATTTCCATTGTTTTCATCTTCGTGAATAGATGTCCGTTGGATTATGATATTCCGCATTTTAATCACTGCGAGGAGTTATAGACACCCGACCATGGAGCCGCGGGAGAGAGAGAGAGAGAGAGAGAGAGAGATGAAGAGATATATATATATATATATATAATTATATATATATATATATATATATATATATATATATATATATATATATATATATATATATATATATAATTATATATATATATATATATATATATATATATATATATATATATATATATATATATTTTTTGTTTGGGTGGTTACATAACTATTGTTCTCGTATGTTTGAAAACTCGGTCAGAGTCGAACTTTAATTGAATGCAGTATGAAGACAATATTTCTCGTTGCAACAGACATGATTAATTTCTTGTTTAACACCAACATACAAGGTTGTGGAATACTTTTTAATAAATGCTATATCCTTCAAGTGGGATCATTTCATATTTTAAGTAAATGTTTCAAGTGTCCAATTCTGCATAACGAAGGCGTCTATCATATCATGATCCCACTTCATTTCTTCGACTTACATCAAAACTAAAGGTGAATTGACTCAAATACTTAGTCAGTAGTCAGTGGCTGACACTTTGAGCCGCCATCGTGGCCAACAGGTACTAGGTCGATGGCGGTCAACTCGATTTTTGTGCCATTTCAACAGAAAATGAATTGCTCTGTTTTGATATGGTCCAGTCAAGTACCATCATAGTTGTATTTTGACGTTTATTCAATGCTAAAGGAGCCCTGAAGTGACGGTAATATTGGTCTGCTTCCTATAAGTCCTATAGATTGATCCACTAATATATACCATTATCATACTATTTAGCACTTTAAATATTTCATGCTGAAAACGGGAATAAAACATATCCATAATTTGTTGATGAGTCAGTTCATATTGATACCTAGAGCATGTAAACAAGGTAGTGAACGTTATCCTTGTTAAGAGCGTTATGTAATGGGTCTGCTAACCTATTGCAGACTATTGATTATTTAAGCGAAAATTAGTGGATATATTCAATGTCTTAGTTTTGCTGGAGTAAACTTTTCGACAGGCAAATCTATATACTTACTTGCAAATATATTAGCACTGATAATTAATGTTCTAAGTGAATTGAAACATATGTTTTGAAAACAAGTTCATAGTTCAAATTATGTTAACAAAACAACAGTTTACAGCGTAGTACATTACTGCTAGAGGGGCAGCTATAATGTATGCGGAAATTGCTTCTCAATTTCCATGGAATTTTTGGTTTAGACACATAGATAGCGGAAAGAAAAGCCCCGCTTACCGGACACTCTTTGGATATAGGGTAAACCAGAAATGTTTTGTATAAGTTTTACAGAAAACAATATCTTGCCTAATTTAAAGTATATTATTATACATTTACCAGGAACTTTACACCACAGCTAAACCACTCAAACAAACAGCACTTACGCAGCACTGAATGTTATTATTCTGTGTGTCTGATACTGGGTGGCAACTGATATTTACGTAAAGAATAAATGATGCACATGATGCCACCCCGGTATGGGTACACAACATGATGACAAGTAACTCTGCTTGTGCAATGTATAAGTGGTATCATCTAGCTGTAGTTCGAACTGGATTGGGGTATCGGAATTTAATCTGTAACATTTTTTAAAAGGTAAGGTGAACATTATTTCTAACATTTGCTTCTTATTTCCTCTAACCCCATGGCGTATTGCCAGGTTTCCTTCACCAATACAAAACTTCTTAAAAACAGACGCAAACATTCTGAAGTTGGTGCAACAAGAAGGTATCCCCAGTTCAGAATTGAATGTTTCCCACATCAAACCCCTAACCTTTCAACCCGCATTGTTGTCGTTCCGCCTTTAGGCAAGACCCCCAGTTTTCTAGGATCCAGTTTCCAAAACACTCAGCTATACTAAACAAAAACAAAGAGTGATCGTGAACAGCGCGAAACAAGTATTTCAACGCATTCTGTACTTGTTGTTCACATAATCTTTTTATTAAAAGTGCATTGTTTGTGGCTATGTTGATGTATGCGATCAGAATGAACAAAAGATTCCAAATACAAAAGTTTCTGGTCAAATAGGCAGGTTGAGAAGGTACCGAATGCTAACCAATCTGTTTATAGTTTATACCTTTTTCCCCACCTGTAGGCGGGTTGTGTTTTCCCATAATGCCGTTCAAATGAAGCATGATTCCAAAATTTCATTATATAAAAGATTTTCACTTTATCGCGTCATTGCTGTAACAAATCTTGACAGCAGTATAGTAGACAAATACAAAGCATAAAGTAATGGGGTTCAAGGACAGATAATGGTGTGGAAGGAGGAAGTTGCCCTAAATTGCCATAATTCAGCATGCCTAATTTTAGCGTACATTTAGTATCAATACGTTGATTTCCATAACAAAAGAATATTTTAAAGAGCAACAACATGAACTACAAAATCAAACTCAAACTCGGCATGCTTCATTCCTATTCTGTTATTTCATTATATGGCCATCTTGATTGCTGATGGTATTTAGTATCAATATTACATTTTACAATGTTACACAACCCGCGTACATTTAGTATCAATACGTTAAATTCCATAACAAAAGGATAATTAAAAAAAGCAACAAAATGAACTACAAAATCAAACTCAAACTCGGCATGCTTCATTCCTATTCTGTTATTTCATTATGTGGACATCTTGATTGCTGATGGATGCCTCATTTAATGTTCAGTCTAAATGCAGATCATGCGCAATCTTAGCCTTAGCTGCTTACTGGTATAACGATATTGCCGGACTGGGCAGGCACTTGAACACCCTCATATGAAATTGCTCTACCAAACAATCTGTAACCACGGTATCCCGGTAGTTATTTTTTTACATGCTGGGTACTACAAACCAGAATTGTACCAAACTGCTCCAAACTACATACTTTTTCAACATCGAGTCTGCAAATCCTAAGCACCCAAATACACATGATATCTTTGTTTTTAAATGTGCAAATAGTTCTGTGATACCGTGTTCTCGTTTACTAGTTTTGACACCTCTTAAATCTCACTGTAAAAAATTAAGGCACTTTGGGATTAATTACTGAGTAAAAGGTCAATAAACAGGAAGACAATCGTCTATTTATTCTGTGAACGATGTGCTCAAGAATACCGACAAACAAATGACACCGACGCATAATTTTGAAACGCACGGCCGCCCTTGTGAAACTTACGCCAGGTCTCTCTCTATTTAATATTCTGACATGTGTATCATCTTTCGTTCCGACCCAAGAAATTTGAGCATTATGAATTGCGTGTCATGTTCCAGCGATTCATGTCATCTTTCCTCGTTACATTTTTCATCCACCTTCTTTCGTTTTGCTACTCCATCCGTAACAATTAGGGACAAGGGAGCACATGGACGGGGCGGATGTTACGTGGTCCCTGGAGAAAGAAAATGTTTAGTTATGGAGCAATGTTATGGCTGACATGTTAATTAAAACGTAGTTAGACTTTTAATTAACCTAGTTAGTTCGTTATTGTTAAAATAAGGTTATAATCAGAAACATTTCTTATAAAAAGTTCAACTATCATGCTAAATATTTCCTTGAAACCCTTAATTTCATGCTCCGATGTTAAATTCACAAAATCTGAAGGGGATTGTTTGAAATATAATAAATTTATAATGATAACAGGGGAAATGCATACTCAATAGCTAGTAATATATTTACATTTTGTACGACGGGCTGCTTTCAGCAAACCCGGTTAGAAACAGCCATTCATGACAGTACCGACACAATAAAGGTAATATTATCTATTTTAAAGATAACTAATATAATAAACCTTAACCAATACCATACCTAACCCTAACTCAGAATATTTATAGCACTCAAACAAAGGACCTTAAGTTCAGGTGGAAATGAATTTCAGTATATAAATCATCCTATATCGCCATAATAAATGTGAAGCTAGGGAGTTAAAACAATCAATGATATTCATGTATTAACGTAAGATTGTCTTTGTTGCTTAATTTTGAATCACGTTAAAATTGGGATTAAAAGATGCGGAGTGCGAGCATGGTCAGTATTATTAGGGTGGAGCAACAAAATCAAAATATTTAATTCCATTCGAACATATATCCAGTGTGCTTCTTTTGACCTAAACTAAACTAATGACCTCTTAATAAGGTATTCCGACGTTATCATTACCTTTGCACACCTGGTACCCTTCCTAGACCAAATGTACAAAGATTCAAAGCCGTAGTTAGTTTCGTAGTTTAACTTTGGAGTTTTGGCATGGTCAAAATGTGTTTCGTCTGACCAGAAACGAACAACAAAACCTTACAAAGAGTAATAGAAGGGGTCTTGACCACCCTACTAGCACTCCATATACATATTTGATCATTCTAAACATAAAATAGCCTGTAGGAGACGAAAACGTGATCGTAGGGTATAACAGATCGATTTCAATTTCTTTTCAAAGGTCATGGTAGTTCATTTTCGGTTAATTGGTATACATGTTGACCATGGCTAAAACTGAATTATGAGTTCTGATTTTAGTATTTCCACAGGGTCATGACAGTGTGTGTTGGGAGTACAAAAAGTGAATGTGAGGTCGGAAATCCCCAACAAGTATTTTAAGAGGTCATGAGTGTTTCTTTTGGTCAAATAGAAGACAATTGAATTGGTGGCGGACATTTCTTGAACAATGTGTATGTGTTGGGGAGGCGATTTACTAAAATTGCAAAAAAATGTGGTCCAATATGCCAAAATATGGGGATATCGTCCCTATACTCATTGGGATTTCCACCTATGAACTGGACCGAATCCGAATGTAAACAAAATATACGCGCTTGACTTGTTCATTGGAATACGAAGAAAGAACACCCATATAACCTTCTATCTCGTAAACAAGATAGACATTGTAAAGCTTCTCTAAGAACAATAAACAAACAACATGATTGGCAATGAAGGTTGGCAAAATCTCAACATTTTGACTAGTCCTTTACTAGAGTAACAACCTAAATCAATTTCCACAAAGAATCAATTGATTGTTACAAGCTTGCCACATACTTAATGAATGTTTACATGGATACCTCACTATATCCCACAAACATAATAAAAAATATAACACATCTGTCATATTAACATAGATATCAAATATCTTTCTACATTCAACCTTCAAGAAAATACTGGTGATTACATTAAACACACTCACGATTATTTGTCTCCCTCCCACAAAAACCTGTATCCAGCACACATTCCCTACAGCGTCCATTTGAGTTCCAGCTGCATCTTGGTACACTGCAAGGGCCTTCTGTTAAAACACGGACGGTCACTAACACCAAAGTAGAAGAGAAATTTGTACCCCGACAAAATAAAATAACTCCATGGTGACATTTCGCGATTATTTCGTTTTCCTCTATTCCATAAGGTGTATTACTCGGAGATTTACACTTTGAAGGTAGGTCTTTCGAGTAAGAAAGAACAAATCAATTCATGCTGTTTTGTTGACAAATAGAACTGGATTGACATGATTGTGAATTGCCTTGTACATGGTTGTCATTCATTTTTAAAGAAAAAAGTTCACCCTAAATTTGTTTGCTTTAAAGTATGAGCTTTAAAAACCCAGTATCCTATCATATCGAGGATATTGTGTGTAATATGTAAATATTAACAGGTGTTATCAAGATAAGGCAATAGTTTCTTATTCTGAAATCATTACAATTTCTCACTTCGTCTATTATGTGCGTTCTATCTACCGTAGAAAGCAAATAAAACTTAGGCTATTAACCGCAATAATGATCAAAAGAAAACAGTGGTTCAAGGTTGATAGAGACGTTTCATTGGTGTATTAGATAGTTGCCTAGCTCTTGGCCGCTGCCGGCTGGTCCCCCTTCTAGTCAATTGGCCGCCCCTTCCCTCGAGTAGACTATCCCCAGGCCCCACACCTGTCTGACTCGGATGAGAGGACCGGTTAACCATCAAGGCGATGCACTATAACGCTGTCTTCAAGATCTATACTTCCAATAAACCTTATGAAAGATAAACGCTTGTATCTGAGTATACAATGGATAAAATGCCTTTGAAATAGGAGCAAAATTGCTAACAGCATTGGTCCGGTTATTTTGGTTTTTATCTTCAGCGCACTTGTTCAATATATCTTTAAACGCGGTGATATGGTCGCATTAGAAGGGTTAATTCGTCTGCACACGTGCCTTGAAATTTTTATCGAAGTGGAGCTTTGGGAGCGAGAAAAGGCTCGAATTAATTTAATGGTTTTCCCCTTCCCGAGCTAGCCACCTCATTAAACCATGACTTGGCTGAACTCTTGCCTTTCTTATATGGAACCCTTCATGGGCCCACTGAAAGAATTGACTCGAGCGCTTTGTTGATAAGTGCGCGTGATCGGAGATCCATAATTCGCAATATACGTCTAATCGCATGTATGTGACTCAAAGCGGACAGTTTCACAAACTAATGGTCAACAAAGCGTAAGACGTGACGGAAGACCGTCCAGTCCACCAAAAATCGACCACAAAGTCTCATCTTTCGCCTTATTAACGACGTGTTTGGACGCGTAAGATAAATAAGACATTTTAGCAATAAAAATATTGTCTATACTAGGGCACCTAAGGTTGGATAAGAAGCGCTGAGGGAGTATTACAAGATCCTTTAAGTGTCGCTAAGACTTTGGTTGGTTGAGGACTTGCACACGACGCTTCCATAGACTAAGCACCACTGAGATCATCTCAGGCGCGTCTCCCTCTGTGTAATTGAAACGGCCCGTACAAATCTTAATGAAATACCTATATTATAAATTCAATCCAGGTAAATGAACCCTGCTGCTGCTACTGATGAGATGTACTGTAAGTCATTTATAGTAACGCTAGTTTGCGTTCCATTTGCCTTAGTTTTCTAACGCGCACTTTGTGTTAGCCCACATATACATGTATACACAGTACGTCAACCAGTGAAATTTCGTCACACAGCTTGTCCGACGATTCCTAAGGGGAGCTCAATTTAATCAGATATTCTGCCGTCATTCAAATTGGTAATCAAGACTATGTCAACAACCCGGGAAGGGGTCAAGTGCAGAATCAATTCTTATTATGTAAAATATAAGGGGGGACGGTAACACTCTGCGCCAGGGCAACGTCCGATATGCCCTATGTACTATATGTGACCAAATTTTATTGGCTACAGTGATTTGCTTGGTAATTTATACACTTTCAAACTAAATGTATAGGCCTGTGGCGGCGCCTAATAAAAAAAAGCGAGAAAAAAACGCGCGCAGTGGATCGATGCACTTCGACCTCATCATCACCAAACCACGCATCATCCCCTCGGTCGGTCCTTTCGTCCACGGTAGATGAATCGTAAATGACCTCTGTGAAACTATCGCGGCCAGTTGGCCAGGTAAAACGTCCCCGACAGTGTTGAACTGCTTGGCCCAAAGGTTGTGTAGCGCGGATGCAGTTCTATTGACCTTCAGAACCACTTGTTCGATTACTTGTATTAGCGGCGTCAACATCAATTTCTCAAAGTTTATTTGTGTAAAAACAAGGGTTACAGGGCAAGCGGTTTCTTCATTTGTAAGTACGCCCTGGTTTGCATTTATCAAAACATACATCCGAGTTAGCGTTATGAATATATTTCACAAGCTAAAACTGCTCTAATCTGTGGGCATTTTAAGTAATTCATGGGTATATTTTTAAGAGTACATGTATACTGATTGAATGCAATTTTAACTGCCCATTACCTTTTTCCTTTTTTAGTTATTTTTTTACCTAGGTCAATTATGTTGTTAACAAGGGCAGGACGTTTAACAACATAAATTCATACGGAATATAAATTGAGTAAGCTCCATGTCACGTTCGGGATTACGTTGACGGCCATGCACGATATATTATGGGCTCGTATCATATCCATACATACGAATCTGATTTATTAAAACAGTTGACAATGAACCCCAGTCAGTTAACATATTCTCAACTTGACATTTCACGACACGGTCATTACGAAACAGTCAATGTATATCACTTAAAATGCAAATGAAGACCCGTAAGTGATTGAATAGCATGTTACCTCGGCTCTCGGATAACATTAAGCATGTTTAAGTGTAATTGATATTTCTTTTGTTTAATAAACCATTAATGTGCATGTTTTAGAGATACCCTGATGTCAATTATCCGTTCCATGTTCATCTCGTTGTTGATTTTGTTTAAATCAATAGATTTCAGCCAAATGTTACCTCGCATCAATGAATATTTGGTATCACTTTGAAAACAAAAGGTTGTGATTGGTTAGTGGGTTTCAAATAGTGCTCGAAATGATTAAAAGGTCATTAGGGGGTATTTACAGTGCATAAAAGGGTCCTTAACACCCGTTGGTTCATGTGAAGAGTGGGACAGGAGTATCAAACTTCTCCGAATTAAGATGTGGGCGTCGAAATTAGGGGCTGTGTCCCATTACTTCTTGAAGGGGAGGATGGCTTCCTTTGAACCCTGAGATCATCGCAAATGAAAGCGAATGATTTTATATGGACAAAACTCCCGCTGTATTTACACTTTTAATTCACATCAAATATTGAAACAAATTGCTTCGTGTTTATTCGGCTAATCAAAATGTACAATTTTGGCGCCCTTTGCGCGTATTTTGGGTAATATATAATTCAAATTAAGAAAACAATATGCCTCTAGAATCACCTTTGTTATACATCCGTTGTCTGCACTCCCCTTTTGAACACGTTTAGACCTGGGTTCACGATGGTGTCGCCCCCACGCACACTTTTAGGGTTCTATTTGCAAGCTCTTGTAATTGAGACGTGACCCGCTCATTTATTAACAATTACCGAAGACACTTCGCCTACATTTTGGGCGGAATTTCAAATTAAACTTGCTCCAATATATATTTTCCGCTTTTCCATGTTTCCCAAAACTTAACCAGGTATATCGTACTTCAGCAAATATATCCCATAATGCATTTGGAATAACACCGATATGCAAATGAAGATCAAGTGGTGATAATAATCAGTCGTCATTAAGTCGTCGGGTGTGTAGTAATAATGTTATCACTGTTTTCAGAGTGTCATAATTAACCACTTGATGTGCATGCTTTATTAGCAGGCCTGTGACGTGACGGTAGCTGGATCCAAGCAGCACTAAAACCTGCGCTGCTTCTATTTCAATGTGTACATGCTATCGCCACTCTAGCTCAACGTTAACCCTGATGTGCTGAAACGCGGTTTAATTCGAGGCGAAATAGAAAAGGTGCTCACTGGTAAATGTGATTGTTCAAATCGGATAGCGGTTTCTTTTCTTTTAGAATAAGTTGTGGGTCAAAACACCAGCGTAAGAATGGCAATAGTTTGACAGCTAAACAAACAACAAAAGATTGATAAATAGGATCAGGAACAAGTGAAATCCAGAAATGATCAAGACACGAGCGACTTTGTAGTCCATGCTGCGGAAGATTAGTTACATGGAAACAAATGGTGAAATTACCATTGCAGGACATGCTGTTAACAAGTTCAGTGTATAGATGATGTGACACCGATTTTTCACTAACACGGACGATTCTCTTAACACCTGGTCTCTTGTTGTACCGTAGCATGACCAATGTTCATCAGGCCCGGGCATCAAACCAAGCTTTATTTTGGAAAGCAAAGATCTTGGTCTCAGCTTACCTGCAACGGCTATTGTTTTCTTGGCTGCCATGACGTCATAAATCACATCATTTATATTAAATGCTACGGTACTACAGACTTGATTTTTTTGTTCTTATCTTTTCTCTCTTTTTTGTGACAACCACCCTCTCTGTTACTTCTACTAACATAAAGATTGTGTCTGCGTGTTTACTTGTCAGGCTACAGCATGACAGTCTTAAAAATAAGGTGTAGAAGAGGAAACATGGTTGTTAAATGGGATTAAATTTTGCACAGATTGATGTCAAAACTACACAACACGGGGTAGCTTTGACAAAATATAACTTACCTTTGACAGTGCAAACTAGCATTCTTATATCAATGCACATATAACACAACTAACTTTTTATTTGGCCATCCACAATGGGCCAACTTTGTATTAAAAGATTAGCACAAAGCGGATTATGAGTTCGTTGACATTCCGGCTAACCATGGCATAAGTCTTTTTTTAATCATTAGCCGACCATTGTAGAACTGAATTCATCAGTTTACCGTAAGCCGATTCTTTGCAGTAACGTTGTAGCATGGTTGCAATATGTTTTGTGATGGCAACAAAGGCCTAGTCTCCACACGGCCGGGGATTAAACCCTCATATATCACTCATGTAAATATGCAAGAACTCTCACTTAATTTGATATCTACTATAAGTATACTGAAATTTTATTAATTAATTAAAAGAGGGAAAATAGAATGATCTAAAGACTCAAATTGAGGTTGTCATCCAAACTGATGATGAGACGAGCGTAACCCAACTAATTTAGTATTTGCCTTTGTGCTGGAACGGTATTGGTGCTATTGTTTTAGTTCCCTAGCGGGCGGGCCATGCACCTACTAGAATAAAAACCATTGATAAATATCAGAATTCCTCTCAACGGCGGAGTTTATTCGAACATGGGAAAACCAAACCATGTAAACCAAACTATCTATTTCGAAGTGATGTTAAGACGTCGGTCCATGTACAGAGAAAGAGGAACCCGAACATGTCTGTACCACAGGTCGATTGATTTTTAATTTAAAAACAGGATGGATTACCCTGGCTGAGTCAGTGAGAGGGTGTGGATACAGGCCTTCTATAGAGGATAAACCCGAACATGTCTATAACTGGCTTGTCTTGTAGTTTTAATCGCTTCCTGCCATGGCAAGTTGGATGAGCCATTTTATTCTATCGTTGTTGTTTTACTCATCCCTCGAATATACCTTGGGGATCCTTGTTGTGGTTTTCCCACTGAAATGTTTGGGACCTATAGTTGCTTCACACTTATATATAAAACTGGTCATTTGAGGGAGTGAACGTAATCCACACTGATTGTTGGGTATTACTTTGAGGACATTTACTTGGCAATAATCTTATATAAAAAAACATCTATACTAATTAAAACATCAGATATGCCGTCCGTCTGTCTTCTGTCTGCCGGCTATGCATTTCGTTTATGCCGCTTTGACAATGGGGCTGATATTGGCATGAGGTAGGGGAGGACAAGTCTGACATTTGGTATCAGGGTTTCAGAGTGGACCCAAAAGTCCATAGGTCATTTAGAGGCATTTGCGAAGAAATACCTATGACTACCAAATTTGGTCAAAAGGACCGATGACCGTGACATGAGCACAGAAGAGAAATCGGAGGTCAAAGGCCATTTACGGGGCATCCCGCTGGGCAAGAAGAAAGCCATGGTTAATCGCGAAAGAAAGGATGAAAAAATTATGAAAATTGAGAGCAAAGAAACGTAGTTATTTTAAGCTCATGAATGAATTCGTTGGGCTAGAAAAGTTCAAACTTTATTTATATCATCCAACTTACAACCATTGCATGTAATAGCCTAATTTTTAATAGGAAGAAAACGATTTCTAAATTCGTCTAAAAGCAGAATGTTATGATTTATCAAGGTACTCATTTGTAATTGTGCCATTCGTGTCTTTAAGATCCGCGTCCAAGGAACTTAAAATACTTCACGACCGTATTCAAGTTCAGTTTGGAAATGACATGCGCAATGCTCTTTTTTAATAAATAATTTGACCGTATATAGTAAAAAAAATTTTTTTTTTTTTTTTTTTTTAAAAACAGGATGGATACCCCTGGCTGGTCAGTTTGAGAGGTGTGATACGCCTTCTATAGCGAGATAAACCCGAACATGTCTATAACTGGCTTGTCTTGTAGTTTTAATCTCTTCCTGCCATGCAAGTTGGGATGAGCATTTTATTCTTATCTTTGTTGTTTTTACTCATCCCTCGATATACTTTTGGGTATCCTTGTTGTGGTTTTCCCACTGAAACTGTTGGGACTATAGTTGCTTCACACTTATATATAAAACTGGTCAGTTTGAGGGATGTGTAACGTAATCACACTGATTGTTGGGTATTACTTTGAGGACATTTTCCTTTGCAATAATCTATACTACTAAAAACATCTATACTACTAAAAACAGATCTGTCTGTCCGTCTGTCTTCTGTCTGTCCGGCTATGCATTTCGTTATGCCGCTTTGACATATGGGGCTGATATTTGGCATGAAGGTAGGGGAGGACAGTCTGACAATTGTTATCAGGGTTTCAGAGTGACCCAAAAGTCATAGGTCATTTAGAGGTCAATTTGCGAAGAAATACCATATGACTACCAAATTTGGTCAAAAGGACCGATGACCGTGACCTGAGCACAAAAGAAATCGGAGGTCAAAGGCCATGTAGAGGGCATCCAGCTGGGCAAGAACAGGTAATCGCGAAAGATGAAAATTGAGAGCAAAGAAACGTAGTTATTTTAAGCTCATGAATTCGTTGGCTAGGAAAAGTTCAAACTTTATTTATATCATCAACTTACAACCATTGCACTGTAATAGCCAAATTTTATAATAAGAAACGATTTCTAAATTCTTCATAAAGCAGAATGTTATGATTTATCAAGGTACTCATTTGTAATTGTGCCATTCGTGTCTTTAAGATCGCGGTCCAAGTGACTTAAAATAATCACGACCGTATTCAAGTTCAGTTTGGAAATGACATGCGCAATGCTCTTTTTTAATAAATAATTTGACCGTATATAGTAAAAAAAATACGTTCATTATTTACTTACTTCAGTTTAAAATGTGTCGAAGAACTATGATCAAAGTGTTTACGGGCATAGCCTTCCTTTACACACACACGTCAGTCGCCCAAATATCTCCTCGAACATTCGTGCATTAATTATAACAAGCTGATAATAAATACATCTAGAAATGTGCCAACAAGTTGAAATCTCAAAGTGTTTTAACCTAAAGTTTTGCTACACGTCAATCATCCCGATGCCTTTTGATACAGCCATGCATTAGTTATAACAAGTCCATAATTAATAACAATATGACGGGATTTTGCAGGATTATTTTCCTTAACGAAATGTTGATCAAATTCTTGAATGATTTACACGGGATTTATTTCCTCAGGACCAAGGAGAAATATGCATTAATTTTGCAATATGTTTCGTTATCAAATTTTGCTTCCAACCAAAATGACATTAATGTTTGATTTTCATCTTGTCATTTCCAATCGTTTTTTTCGCGCAGTGTTGATGAGCAAATTGGATTTGATTTTTATAACCCAGGCTAGCTCCTGCCTCTCTATACATAACTAAAAATATCCAGTGATCGACTGAAAACACGACACAAATGGAACCAGATATAAAATGCAATTGTTTTTAAGGCTATCGCAAAATGCTGTATTCTTATTTATCATTATAAGCATTCTTACATTTTGTGATCATTTCTTTTACATTTGACAATAGCAAGTTTTTTTAGTTGCATACAATTTAAATTAAAAGTAAGAAGTGGGTATGTATTTCTTGTGCATGTCAGGGATGACTATAAATAACGGTAACTAAATTACAAAACTTAGAGGGCGAACTTTACAAAATGACTTTCTCCTGAAAATGAATACTTCAAATACGCCAAGAAAAATTTAGGTGGCATCCGGAAGAGTAAAATGATGTCGCCAAAATAGCTCATAGAATTACAAATTCAATTGAAATATACCCGTAATAGTATAAATTTATTAAGAACAACAAGATAAGATTTTTACCCGTAGATGGACAAACTGACCATGCTACCAATCAAATGGCAACATTAAACAGATGAAGACCAATTATAATTACAAATCAAATAGCAAAACAAAGGTTGGACCAAAAGGTAGTGACTAATTAGTATCATGCAATCGTCGCCAGAATCAGTACTCCCAATTGAGTTCATAATATTTTTGTTGAAATAGCCGTAACTCTCTGACAACGTTGCAAATGGAGGGAGAGGGGGCAGCCTTGTGACGGAAAAAAGTTGAGCTTAAGGGCTTCATAAGTCTTATATGGCTTCATAAGTCTATTGGCTTATTCCTTTGCATGCTTACCCCCAGAGCATTTCATCAATTTCTACCCCATATTTTGCCGTTATATTTATTTCATAGAACACTTGTGTCCTCTAACCTAACGTACAGGTAAAGTGGTTAGAGGCATAAACCATTTTACAGTACTAGATAGGGTCTTCAATGGTGTTGACGTAGTGGAATCGGGAGTGTGCCTTGCGTCATTACAATAGCTTGCCTAACATTAACATTTTGTTGTTGGCCGCGTAATATTTGTAATTTAGTGTAGAGGTAATTAGAAACATATTTGTATTGACAAATATCCGGCAAATATATAATGCTGCTATATCACCTGTAACATCTACAGAAATGCGGGTCTTCTCTTGTACATTGTCATGACCAGAAATTAATACTGATGCACCTGCTATGCAAATGATGACCAAGAATGGCGTTGAGTCCCTACTAATCAGTGATCTCAATTTAAAGGCAAAATCTGGTCTCATAAATATTGTGAACGCATGGGTGACGATAATGCGTGTGGTTTTGTTAATTGTATTAACTCGTTGGGTGTGCAATCATAATATATGTGTGTGTGTGTTTGTGTGTCTGTGTCTGTGGACGTGTATCAGTGGGTGCGTGCTTGTGTGTGTGTGTGTGTGTGTGTGTGTGTGTGAAGGGCTGCACGCGTAAATATGAGCGGGCGATCTCATACCCGTGGTGTGTGTATATGTGTGTGTGTGTTTGTATGTGCGTGTGTGTCCTGCTGAATGTGCGTGTTGTGCGCGCGGTTTTGTGTGAGCGTGTTTATGTCAGTCCTGTGTGAGATTGCATGTACCCGAACAAGTGAGTGTATCGATGTTCGCTCGCTCTCGCGCGGTGCGAGTAGTGTTTGAGGGAAAAAGAATACGCATCTTCACGTGGCCGATTCGGGGTGTTTGGGGGAGAGAGTTGCGTTGCCCGAACTACAGCCTGCATCCCAAAATTTTGGATTTGGGATTTTGGTACTGTCAGTTGAATAAACTTGAATTGCAGTGCGTTGCGTTGCGACAGCAAATGATCGATATATCGTCAACGCAGTGCAGTGAAGTATTAATGAGCCAAGTGGCAATGGGCGCGTGCACTCAGGCTGCGAAATTGTGTATGTTTGAAAGTAAGAGAGCGCGTGCGTAGGCTTTCGTACGTACTTGTGTTCAAGTTCGCTTGCTATGATACCCTATACAACTGAAAGTTCTAATTAAAAACCCAACTGAGACAACATTATAATTATAAATTTCTTTTAAAGACTGCCGGGACAGGCTAACAGGATAGTACAAGTAAGACAATTAACATCTACAACCCGCAACGTTGTTCCTGTAGTTCCTTTGTGTTCAGTACAATTTCTAAATTGCAAACGCGGGGTAATTTTTTTTCTGATCGTTAAAGGCATGGTAACCCCAACGCGCCCTTAGTAACCCCACCTGTCTGTCTGCTAAATCTAAATCAGTCTGATTGACTTGTGGTTACTCGCGTTATTATTATCCTGACGCGGGTTGCTAACTTCACAGCTAGTGTGTCATTATTGGTTTGCAGTCTCTTAATCCTTCATCTCCGACACACTCGGGCCTTATTCCACTCTGCTGCAACCCATGATCCGACAGGTTATTTGTCATACGTCACTCGCGCTCCTCCTCCTCCCATGTCAACTCTCAGTTTCTTAACTCGGAGGTCTTGAACTGTTCTTGGCTTCGGTTAAAGTGTGTTTGACGAAAGAAAACACAGTGGCTGGGATTATCTGTTGTTTCATCTCCTCTGTGTGCTCTCGCTGTTACAGTTATATCTTTGATGGGCAGGTTTTCAAGCTTGGAAATTGTCCAAATTATTCAGCCAGTGAGGCAATTTAAGAATTATCATTATCGTCAAGTTATATGTTCAAATAAATAGCAAACCAGATTAAATGTTGAGGATGTAGCTACAATATGTGACGAGTAATAGAGAAAGTTGTAGGCGAGAAAACAACTCCTGAGATAAAACTACAGATCAAAAATAAATGCTCAAAAAATGTGAATCCCCATTCACTTATCCTTTTTGAAGTATGACTGACACAATAGGAGAGGCGTATTTGAATTTAGTTATACAATAGGAAATGGCGTAGGCGTACCCGGGAAATACAAAGAATGCGCAGTTGGGTGTGTAGTGCCTGCCACACCTCAAATAGGCTAATTGCGATTTTAAGTAAGGCAAAACAAATGTGTTGTTGTTTGGTTAATATTTAATCCTTTTGACTGCCGTTTCGTCCCCTATTTTAAAGGCCGTTTATGTAGCCTTTGTTTGAGGCTAGCAACTTCCAAGATGGCGGTACCGAAATAAATTGGGTCAAGTAAATTACAATAGCCCCATATTAAAGGAAGAGATTTCGGAATATAATGTTTTCATATATTTTAAAAATAGTCAGTTGGAACTAAAGATAGTCACCTAAAATGCTCAATTCCAAAGTTTGAGATGAATCGGATTTTTCTTTTTGATTTTGGGCCCCTCAGTAGACATTTATGTGTAGTATAACAGTGCCATAGGATACTGTCTATAACAAAAAATCCGGGATCCGGAATTTTAAAACAAAGATGTGATTTTCTATTTGAAGGACTTCGACTTGAGCTTAGCTATTTCACACAGTGATTATTTTATGCACATGCAAAAAGCACGATTTGTTTGAAAATTAAGGGCGCCCTCATCGGGAAATCTCTGAATCAGCCTTACATTTAGTTTATTTTGTTCTTTGGTTATATCCGATCAGCCTGAAACTTCGGTGGCAACATATTTACAAAATTACAATGAAACAGTTCAACCCCATTATTTCTAAAGCTCCGGTTATCAACACACGCTCGTCTGTGACGCGGTTATTGTTGTTGTTTGACTTTGTTTGTTTTTTGTTTGTTTGTTGTTTTGTTTGTTGTTTTTTTGTATTTTGATTTTGTTTTTTATCTAAGGTTTTAACTACTACAATCTCTCAGTTGTATCACGTCTCAGGTGATCTTCACGCCTTCACTGCCACTTTAGTGAATAATTGCTTAAGATCGCGTTCGTTTTCGTTTAACTATACATCAAAATTCTAACAACGAAGCGGTTAAAGTAGTAAGTAGGAAATCTGTTTAATTGTTTGTTTGCTTTTGTTTTATTGTTTGGGTGTTTTAATGATTTTCAGACCCGTAATTCAACAGGAAGTGGGAATACCCGGGAACGCAAAGCTGACGTAACGTAACGTCATATTTAACTAAGGGGAAAATATATATCGACTGATGTGTCCGTGATTTTAGTGGTATGTGGAAATACGGTGTATTTTCGAACCTTAAATCTTTAATGCCGGAGATTAAAATGTGCCTCGTGGTTGACGGTCACTGATTCATTACTTGTAGCTAGTACAATTGGCAGTCGTAAAGACAGTTTTGTTTATGAAATTACTGAGATTTTGTACTTAAATGCCATGAACGGAAAGAGTAGATAGCCTGAATCCAAAATAAAAAACCCTAACCCCCCCCCCCTCCAAAAAAAAAAAAAAAAAAAAAAAACAAACAAACGACCGACTCTGCCTCCCTCAACGGTCGCAGTGTACAGTTTTGTTTCCGTCTAATCACTTGTACGGTTACAACATGCAAATATCTGTTTTTGATGATATTTTAGATTTTCTGATTTAAATCACAGATAGCACCTTTAAGTATCTATACGCTTATAGTTTGTGTCATCATCGGGTATTTAGTTTACTCATGACCTAAAGGTCGACCTTTCAACTTACATACTTTATCGTACACAGATAATACAAGGGTCACTCATATTTTTTTCAAATTCGCCAGAATCGCCACATAGTACAGTGTTGTTGCTGCATCGTTATGGTTTATGATAGTATATATTATAATAATTTTCAATCGATAGCATCACCACAGATTAATACAGGCATGCATAATGAGCCTAGTCACCGCTAGAGAGTCTCGGTCATTCCCCTTCCTTGATTTAATTCTGACCATGCCACTCTCCCCCCTCCCATCTCAGTTTTCTCGGACAAGTCCAGAAAATCAACTAAATGGAGCAACCGTTAAGTCAACGTTAGTCAATTGAGTTAATAGGGTCGACACCCTTCTAGACCTCCATCACGTTCGCCGTCCTAAAATGAACAACTATATACAACAATCTCGTGTTTTCTCGTCTCGTGTCCACCACAGCCACTGTATACACAATATTAAATTGTTTTCTGTCTTAGAGCAACTCGTGTAGTGGACTGCGTTACTCATTTGGATATACCATCTCTCATTCACCTAATAGCCTAGGGGCCAGTGTTGAGCAAAGCATGGCTGAGGCAAAAGCGCTACCCTGGTCAATAATTTCCTCCGACAGTCGCGCGCAATTTCCTGCATCCAGTGTTACACCGAGAGCCACATTCTAGTCTGACAAAATAAAGTTAGCGTCGCCAAACTGCAAGGCTACTTGTTAAAAAGCGGTTGAAATAGCAAAGGAAGTTTCCGAAAGTGTGGTAGCCTTTTTACACATTGTGCCCAACCAATGATAATGCTCTTTCCTTTAATGTGCGAGTCATTTGCCATGTTTTAGTCATATCTGTTTCAGGCTATTTGCATACAGATACGCAGAGCGCGGTGAAAGAACAAGGCGAGAGATTGCCTGGGTGGGTCTCGTATGCGCAATGTCTTCAGCACCTCGTTCATCTACTGTAGACGTAAAACAGAAACAGCGGACAATGAACTCTACCAAACAGTCCTATTCACTATTCACACCATCAAAAAGACGTAAGACACGCGCCTGGCCGGTCGCCGTGTCACTAACACCAGAATAAGAAGTTACTCAAGTTACATTTTGAGACCAATTTCAACTGTTTAGCAGTCCACGCTTTTGTAGTTTGACCGCGGGAACAATCAAAACGGTCAAGCCAACCTTACAGCGTTAACTATTCAATCGCCTTCACTACTAAAGAAGTTTGAAAAAATGTGCTAAAGCAGATCCATATATTTTAATCAAAATTTGTGGGATGTAATAAAGTATGCAATCCTGGATAGAATAAAAGGCCTGTATGCTTGTCAGCTTTATGAAACAGTTATGCTCTTTACACAGTCTTTCAAAGTTATCAGTAACGTTATACTGACATATTGAGTACATTCTTTCTTTAAAACATGCCTTTCCGGAAGATAAAATAAACACACAGTAATCGTACACTGTTGAAGAGGATAAAGAACGAAAATGCGCAAATACGGGCAAGTGGGTGGTAAGTCTTCTTTGTGTCCTAATCAATGGCTTTCTTTGCCTATTTTTTTCAATCTGAAAAACTCGGAAAATAGAACGGATAATGTAACCGAAAAAGATACCTGTGATGTGTTATTTCCCGCCTGTTAGGATTCAATATTAGTTTTGACTCCCGTATGGCCAGTTTTCCGGACTATTTAAATTTTTCAGAAATGTTTCGTTTTGCGACTCTAACAACAAATAGTGCTGGCAGGAAAAACAAGGGATCTTATAAATTAGTACCAAAGAAGTGAAGAAACAACCTTTAAGAGCTTCAAGTCTTAGTTATTTACAAAAACTACAAAATTATAGACACCTCATTAAATAAACAAAAGTGGAAAGATTGTGTCTTCGTAAGCCAGACAAGATAGGTGATAAAAGAAGCATTGCTAGCGGGAAATAGCTTCAAATATGAAAAATTTAGTTGATAAAAAATTATGAAAAAAGAAAGTAAGGATGATTTATAGCCTTGATACAAAGCTCAACTTATTATACGTAAATTTTGAGAAGTTTCGAATTCTTGCACAAAAAATAAATAGGTATACCAGGGACCTTGAGAACAATTACATTTTTAATTTTACACAAACATCTTCAATCTTATACATGTAAGATTCACGACTGCGTCAGTCCTCCAATATAATGCCGAGGGCAAATTAAAGATTTTGGGTCTGCCACTATGATTAGCATGGAAAGTGATTCGTCAAATGAGGATAAAAATGCTTAATCTCGGATCATCGGATATCTCCTGTTGAAATAATGAATGGACACTAATCAATTATATTATTCCAAACAATTAGACAATCCTACCGGTTACTAAGTAGCCTATCAATCAAGTGACCGGTTAATCAAACAATAAATTTTTTTTTTTTTTTTTTTTTTTGAGAAGTTTCGAATTCTTGCACAAAAAATAAATAGGTATACCAGGGACCTTGAGAACAATTACATTTTTAATTTTACACAAACATCTTCAATCTTATACATGTAAGATTCACGACTGCGTCAGTCCTCCAATATAATGCCGAGGGCAAATTAAAGATTTTGGGTCTGCCACTATGATTAGCATGGAAAGTGATTCGTCAAATGAGGATAAAAATGCTTAATCTCGGATCATCGGATATCTCCTGTTGAAATAATGAATGGACACTAATCAATTATATTATTCCAAACAATTAGACAATCCTACCGGTTACTAAGTAGCCTATCAATCAAGTGACCGGTTAATCAAACAATAAATTTTTTTTTTTTTTTTTTTTTTTGAGAAGTTTCGAATTCTTGCACAAAAAATAAATAGGTATACCAGGGACCTTGAGAACAATTACATTTTTAATTTTACACAAACATCTTCAATCTTATACATGTAAGATTCACGACTGCGTCAGTCCTCCAATATAATGCCGAGGGCAAATTAAAGATTTTGGGTCTGCCACTATGATTAGCATGGAAAGTGATTCGTCAAATGAGGATAAAAATGCTTAATCTCGGATCATCGGATATCTCCTGTTGAAATAATGAATGGACACTAATCAATTATATTATTCCAAACAATTAGACAATCCTACCGGTTACTAAGTAGCCTATCAATCAAGTGACCGGTTAATCAAACAATAAATCAAGCTATGGTAACACCTAGATTAAAGGTGCACGGTGACCCGAACATGTCCGATTTTTTCATACGAAGTTTTCTCGCTTATATGGAAGCATATCGCCAAAAATATCGATTACAACTTTTTGAGTTGAATCGTCCAGCCGTTTGGATGTAGAGCAAAATGTGGTACTCAATTTAGCCCCATAGGATTAGTGTGTATTTAATAATGTACTCGATCAAATTTAGGGACGTTTTTGCTCATATTATTAAAACTGGGCCTTAAATTTCACTGGGTGAGAAAAAATATTAACTTTCTTCTCATACCAAAATATCAATTTTGATGGACCAAAGGCCTAGGCTGTCGTCATCCACCTTTAAAGTAGATTTTTAGGAATGTCTGTTTGTTAAAGTTTTGATGGAATTAAAAAAGTTAATTAGGTCGTTGAAGATCTTCCATTTTACCTGTTTTGTTTTATATTATTGTTTGTCCAGTATGCAAATCCTGATACACCTTTTGCCGTGAGCTCAAGTGGGTTGGTAAATAATGATCTTTGAAAACAGTTTTGCATCTACGTCGCCCCCCAACAAACTGGAATATGAATTTAATCCCAAAATTTTAAAGTCATCTCCGTCTCTTACAGGATGAATGGTCTTAGTTGTTTTTCTATTTTTTCCCATTGATGATTAACGTCCCTAAACATTTTTTACATATAAGGTCACGTTGTAATAACCATTATTCTAGTTGTAGTCCTAATTGACGATAAAATCAAATGAGCACCAGTAATTTTGAAAGGTATAGCCTACAGCAAAAGCAAGCGACCCAAAATCTACTTAGTCTAAGTTCATGTCGTTTGACATATAGAAATGTCAAGTGATCACTAGCCATAGGATTTTTGTATCAGTGTGTTAATATGTGCAATGTTTGGTTTAAACAAAATCCAAACACTTTAATAACAAAACTTTTTAAATAATATATTCCTCTAATAATGAAAATCAAACCAACTTACCATAATGTCAATAGGTATGGGTCTTATCCTCCTAAATCCAAGTGCAATTTCCAATCTCTTCAGGTTTAAACTGAATGTCACATTCAAGGAAAAGAAGCTTAAGACGCTAAAACAACTTACAAGATTGGCACAATACTAGTGGCCTCGCGAGTTAAGCTTTTGGCCCTGGCTTTTGTCCTGTCAAAGACGCGCAGAACTGGTCTGCATGATTTTTCTTTCATTCTGAGTGAAATATTTGATCAATTCATGCATTGTAAACGGCGTTTCACTATACAAACCACGGTGAATTTCGATTTTACCCAAGTTGACGCCGTATTGCTTAACTTAACGCGTTGTTTGAATACAATACGAGTAAAGCCAATGAAAGGTCGTAAAAACCATTTCTTCTTTACTGTGCTTTTTTTTTTTTTTTTTTTTTTTGAGAAGTTTCGAATTCTTGCACAAAAAATAAATAGGTATACCAGGGACCTTGAGAACAATTACATTTTTAATTTTACACAAACATCTTCAATCTTATACATGTAAGATTCACGACTGCGTCAGTCCTCCAATATAATGCCGAGGGCAAATTAAAGATTTTGGGTCTGCCACTATGATTAGCATGGAAAGTGATTCGTCAAATGAGGATAAAAATGCTTAATCTCGGATCATCGGATATCTCCTGTTGAAATAATGAATGGACACTAATCAATTATATTATTCCAAACAATTAGACAATCCTACCGGTTACTAAGTAGCCTATCAATCAAGTGACCGGTTAATCAAACAATAAATCAAGCTATGGTAACACCTAGATTAAAGGTGCACGGTGACCCGAACATGTCCGATTTTTTCATACGAAGTTTTCTCGCTTATATGGAAGCATATCACCAAAAATATCTGATTACAAGTTTTGAGTTGAATCGGTCCAGCCGTTTGGATAGTAGAAGCAAAAATGTATACTAAAATTGCCCATAGGACAGTGTGTATTGAATAATGTGCTCGACTACGTTTGGGGACATTTTTGCTCATATTATCTAAACTAAACATTTCCCGGGCCTTAAATTTCACTGGGGGTGAGATGAGAAAAAATATGAACTTTCTTCTGATACCAAAATTTTAATTTTGATGGAGCGGAGGACGAGGTTGTCGTCACCCATCTTTAAAGTAGATTTTTAGAAATGTCTGTTTGTTAACGTTTTGATGGAATTAAAAAAAGTTAATTTTGTCGTTGAAGACCTTCCAGGTACCTTTTGTTTTATATTTATTGTTTGTCCAGTATGCAAATCCATACACCTTTTTGCCATGGGGTTGGCTTTAATTCATGCAAAAAGCTGGACCTTTTTAGGTTAGCGTATCTAAATGGAATAGACTTGAATTGACAGATATTACCCGAGCCGCCAGTTTTCTAAAATGTTGAAAAAAATGCAGATTTTTTTTATTTCAAGGAAAGAACTCAAGCGGGTTGTTAAATAATGATCTGAAACACTTTTGCTCTAGGTACGCCCCAACAAACTGGAATATGAATTTAATCCCATAAAATTAAAGTTCTTCTCAGCAGATGAATGGTCTTATTTGTTTTTCTATTTCCCAATGATATTTAACGTCCCTAAACATTTCTTACATAAGGCCACATTGTAATAACCAATTATTTAATTGTAGCCTATTGAGATAAAACAAAAATGAGCACAACTAATTTTGAAAGGTATAGCCTACAGCAAAAGCAAGCGACCCAAAATCTACTTAGTCTTAGTTCATGTCGTTTTGCAAAGAAATATTAAGTGATCACTAGCCATAGAATTTTATGTGTATATCAATGCCAAAAACTGTACTAAACCTTTGTGCAATGTTATTTTACAAAAATCAAAGCACTTAATAACAAAACTATTTAAATAATATATTCCTCTAATAATGAAAGTCAAACCAACTTACCATAATGTCAATAGGTATGGGTCTTATCCTCCTAAATCCAGTGCAATTTCCATCTCTTCAGGTATTAAACTGCATGTCACATTCAAGGAAAAGAAGCTTAAGACGCTAAAACAACTTACAAGATTGGCACAATACTAGTGGCCTCGCGAGTTAAGCTTTTGGCCCTGGCTTTTGTCCTGTCAAAGACGCGCAGACCGGGTCCATGCATATTTTTCTTTCATTCTGATGCAATATTTGATAGCAATTCAGCATTGAAAACGGCGTTTAACACATACAAACCACGGTGAATTTCGATTTTACCCAAGTTGAACGCCGTATTGCTTAACTTAACGCGGTGTTTGAATACAATACGAGTAAAGCCAATGAAAGGTCGTAAAAACCATTTCTTCTTTACTGTGAATTAGGCTTTTCAAACCACGACTTTGGGTGATGTTTGGATGACCTGAAATAACCTACGTTTTAGTTAGTTACGGCTATTGTAACTATTCATGAACTATTTTGATACGATTTATATATTAGGACTACCAGGCATCATTCACTTGTTACTGCCAGATACGTCGCGGGTCACATCTTCATTTGCCTATATGCTTCAGCACATACAGGAAATTTCATCAATTGTTTTATGATTAAATAGAAGCTTGCAGCAAACAACTCATTTTCTGCAGTCATTTGATAGAGTATATCTGGCTGCATATGTCTTTCTTACTCGAGGGTCTTTCGTCTGGGATCCTAATCGTTCTAAGTGATTAATGAAATGCGTCCACCACGCGTGTCGTGGATTTTGCCCAGATTGCGGACATGAATAAACATCGCCTTCAATGTCATGATCAAGAAGGCACGAAAAGGCACACGCGGCTCAAAGTCAGCTGCAGCGCGAGTCGTGATTGTTTAGTTGTGTGATACGATTTGGCATAATCGATGAATTAAGATCAAGAGACCATTATATTAATTACATATGGTCACTTGAGGTCATTGGTGTGGTCACTAGTGGTCAGTCAATTTCATTATAAACACTGACTATCAAGAGTGATACTCTATAAGTGCGTGGACTTGTAGCGTGAACAGTCATGCGCTTCATTGATTACGCTCCTGAAAAATGTTCCCGAAACGTAAATTTGATATGAACGGACAATGTGTTCACGGCCAATTTTGTTGATTAATACGACATGGTCGCAATAGCCATTTTGCAGTACGGTATTATAGCTGTTTTATGTTACCCCAATACATGCATGAGATACTTCACCTCAGGGGTGCGTTCGTTATGAGGTCCAAAAACATTGGCACAGTCGGATGTATGCTCATAATGAGGTAAGGTAAACATTGGTCATCATCTTCTCAAACTTAAGACTATACGTTCCAAACACCCACTCTATGCAAAAGATATGTATTAAAAGTGCTAAGGAGGAGTATCCATTGTCACATCAACTTGATTTAAATCAAGTCGGTAAAAGAACACTATTCATGCATACAAAATTGTAGCGCAGAAGAATGCTCGCGAGATGAAAGCACGGGGTTCATCAGCTTACAGACAAAAATCTTTATGAAACGAGATATTATTTGCAATCGGGACTATATAAAAGAGCTAAATTCCAAGTGGGTTTATTTACAATTAATGCGCACTAAAACTGTCTGAAAATATCCACGCAATACTCAGTTAAGTAAATAGAAATGGAATACGATAAAATAGCTACCAAATAATTCAAACAAGTCACAAAATTAGGAAGTTTAGAAATTGAAGAGAAGGTTTTAGTGAAATGAAATTGGTGAATGTAGGCCCCAGGAAGGTTCACGTAAATGATAGATTATAAACAGTTGCACAAATTTGCTGAGGTCATTTATGAATTTCGATTCACATGTGTTATGTATAAGGTTCGTGTACAGAGAAGGATGGGATCACAATGACTATGTTGCAGGACTCGCTTGATATCCGCAGACCTAAGGTGATGGCACGATTGACAACTTCGTCCCCCATTTGTCTCCATCAAAATTAGATTTTGATATCAGAGGAAAGTTTCACATGTATAATTACACGGTGAAATTTATGGATCCAGGATGTTTCAGGCTGCTATGTTTGAACAGATTCGTATGCAAGTAGATATTTGATTAACTGTTATCCACGTCGGGCGTATGTGGGTGAAAACCATTATCGGAAACAGGTGTAAAATGGAATATCGGTCCAATGTAGGACCGCCCTCCACAATGCTAGTATCAATCATGCAGGCAGGCCAGGCAGACATGCATTCAGCCATCTTACATGGTATGCCCTTCCACAACATGGCCGGGGGCAAAAAAACATGGCCTTTCTTTGGACAGTTGGGGACGATGGTGTTGCGCTTTGTAGCGGTTAAATATAGCAGGCTATTTGGGATTTACCGGTGTGAAAGTAATCATATACCGGCAGGTATCATAGTCCGAGACTCATAGACGCCAACGGGAATACAGCGTGAAACTAATGTTGGTTGAAGAGTCAACTGAATCTAATGACCTATTGTTCACTGTCCCGGACTGTGAGCCGGAGGACTATATTCTCCTGGCCACACCGGCCTTTATTTAAGGTTAATTAAGATTTGTATGGGGGGCCTCATTGTTAAGTGGTTTAGTTTAATTGTAGTACTGAACCAATGTAAAAGTAGTTCGAAAAATGTACCTGAAGGTACCCTGAAACAAGTTAACTATACCTGGTCGGATAGTAATGCTATTAGCCATGACCAGAAAAAAATCATGTTCTACTCAGCCAAGTCAATGACATACTTGATGTTATTCGGTATCGTGTGTTGCATCAGTTTGCCAAAATACGGAGGGTAGAGCCATACTTGTACGCAAATTGTGGGAATTCTTTGTTCGATCCATCCGCGAACAAACGAATTCTGTATTCCAATTACAAGCATACACCTTGCGTTTTGCTCTTAGCCTCACCGTCCGCGTGAAGCTTAATTCCAGCTGAAGTATGAATGAGAAAACAAACTGTTGTCGCCGTTTAGAATACTGACTGATTATATAATCGATTGTTTATCCGGTGATATAAGAGTTGTGACATTAAAAGCACTAGCAGGATCTCCCGAAATTCGCAGGAATAAGCTAAAAGTGAGGGATACGTCTGTAGAACTTTTTTCGGAACAGTAATAAAGTTATCCCTTGCAGGGTGGGTTAGGATATTATACTTGTTTACAGACATACAAAAACTGATTTTCTGATCATTTTTTTTTCCAAACATATATACCGTCGGCATCCATGTGGCAAAGAATAGGTAATTTAAATGTTTGATACAAAAATATAGATTTATAATTTAAAAGTGGGTGACACGATTGACAAACCTCCTCCCTATATGTCAATTGCTTATCCCGCAGTATTCCGCCAGTCATTTTATATTACATAGGGGTGAGATTTACCTGAAATTTAGGGTGTTTGTACAATCTTTACAAAAAAACTTCGTAAAAAAAATTGTACAAACATTATACTAATAGTGGTAGTTTGATAGATGATAAACAGGTCTTCTAATCCACTTCAGCCTGCATTCGCGTTTCGAGCAACACGTGTATGCAATCAAAAGCAACTCCAACAATCCAGTAATTTCATGATTTGACCCCAAAACAAATTGCGACAGAAACCAATTTTGGTGTTAATCTACTGTGAAAAATAGTCCAACAATAATATATTAAAAGTCTACCAAAGTCACCTAGTGGAGTTTAGAAATTGAAAGAGCAGGTTTTATGAAATGTTGAATGGTCGCCCCAGGAAGGTTCACGTTTACATGATAGATTATAAACAGTTGCACAAATTTGCTTGAGTCATTTGAATTTCAGATTCCAATTGTGTTGTATAAGGTTCGTGTACAGAGAGATGGTATCACAATGGACTTGTTGAGACTTTCGCTTGCTATCCTCAGACCTAAAGGTGATGGCACGATAACTTCGTCCCCCATTTTTCTCCATCAAATGTAAGATTTTGATCTCGAGGAAAAGTTTCACACATTTTTCTCATTACCCCGGTGACATTTATGTCCGGAGTTTTTCAGCTTTCTATGTTATGACCAAGATTCGTCTGCAAGTAGAATATTTGATAACTGGTATCCACGTCGGTCTGTATAGTGCGGTGTAAACCATTATCAGGAACAGGTGTACAATGGAATATCGGTCCAATGTAGGCACCGCCCTCCACAATGCTAGTATCAATCCAGGCATCAGGCCAGGCAGACATGCAGTCATCCATCTACTGTTACTGCCTTCGCACAACATGGCGTGGGGCCAAAAAAAACCATGTCCGTTCTTGGACAGTTGGAGGACTACTGGTGTGGCGCTTTGTAGCGGTTACATAATCCAAGGCTATCGTGGTATTATACCGGTGTGAAAGTAATCATAGTTCCGGCAGGTATCATAGTTCCGGACCCATAGACCGACAACGGAATTAAAGGGTGAAACTAATGTTTGGCGTGAAGAGTCCACGGAATCTATGGACCTATTGTTCACCATTGTTCCCTGACTGTGAGCCCGGCGGACTGTATCTCCTGCCCCACCGGCCCTTTATTTAAGGTTATATTAAGATTTGTCATTGCTCTGTTAAGTGGTATTTTTAATGTAGTACTGACCAATGTAAAGTAGTTTCTGTTGCTAAACATTGTAACTGAAGGAGTCCCTGAACAATTAAAATATCTGGGTCGGATAGTAATAAAATGCTATTAGCCATGACCATAAAATCATTTTCTACTCACCAATCACTTTGAATAATTGATGGTTATTCTGTATCGTGTTGTTGCATCATCAGTTTGCCAAAATAAGGAGGCTTAGATGCCATACTTGTACGCAAATTGGTGGGAATCCTTTTGTTCGATTGATCCGCGAACAAAAGAATTCTGTAATTCCCATTACATTACAAGCATACCCTTGGCGTTTTGGCTCTTAATCTCCCTGTTCTAGTGAACTTAAATCCAGCGGAAGTATGCAAATGAGAACAACTGTTTTTCAGAAGTTTAGAATACTGACTGATATATAATGCTTGTTTATCCGGTGATAATCAGAGGTGTTACATTAAAGGACACGTCTCAGTGTTCTCTTCCCGAACTTCCCGCAGGAATAAGCTCAAATGAGGGGGATACGTCTGTCAGAACTTTTTTTTTCGTACAGTAATAAAGTTTATATTTTGCAGTGTGGGTTAGAATATTTATACTTGTTACAGACATACAAAATCTGATTTTTGAAATCATTTTTTTCCAAACATATATCCTTCGGCATCCATTGCCAGATATTAATTTAAATGTTTGATCCCAAATATATAATTATCATTTAAAGTTGGTGACACGATTGACAACCTCATCCTATACTGTCAATTGCCTTATCCCTCAGTATTCCGCCAGTCAGTTTATTTACATATTCATGAAATTTATGGGTTTTTGTACAATTTTTTTACAAACTTCGTAAAAAAAATTGTACAAAAATATACTATATGGTAGTTTTATAGATGATATCACAGTCTTAATCCCCCTCAGCCTGGCTTGCTTTTCGCTCAAGAAACACAGTTGTATCAAATTCAAAGCAACTCCAACCATCCTTAATTTTCATGATTTTGACCCCACACAATTGCAACAGAACCAAATTTTGTTGTTATATACTGTGGATAAGTCCAACTAAATATTACAAGTCTACCAAATTCAACCTAGTGGAACTGTAAGAATAAAGGGGGCAACGTTTGTAAGGGGTAAAAATTAGAATTGTTCGAATTGTTTAATGATGTACCATTTATTGGGATAACTCCTAAGGTTTTAAAAAAGGTGTCAAATTGTTCGTCTAATGGTAAAGAACCCGAAAATACACTGGTTGCACCACTATACATATTCGTTGCATAATGGAACGCAAATGTGACTGGGAACTACCGGTCTATGGGAGGGCACTAGTCATAGCTCTGTACTTCTTATATAGAGATTTCAAAAAGAATCCTCTTTTACATTTACTTATCTCGTGGGACAAATTTTAACAGTTTACAACAGTCCGTCAAAAATCGGACCATTCTATGAAGTTGACCCCGTGACCTTGAACTGTTTTGTGCCTATTGTACTAAAACTATAATGCGTAGATAGGACAAACTACACCATTCTTATAAACGAACGTTATATCTGAACACTTACCCCCATTGTGACCCTGAACCTATTTTTACTCATAACTATTGAACTACAACCCTGCAGATAGGGCAAACACCCACCTTTTTTTTTTAAAATTAATTTTTTTTAATCCTGGAAATGTAACGAACACGTTGGCAATCTTTTGACACATTTTGATACTTTTTCATATTTTGACCCCTGTATAAACCATACCACCTCCCTAAAAAATATATGTTCCACCCTTTGATTTTAGTAGACCTTTTGATCTGTTGTTTTTAAAGGTATTCTTCATACATTCTTTTGGAATTGTTGCAATTCGTGTTGGGTTAAGGCAGCTAGCATTCATTCTATTTTGGCTGGCCTAATCAACCAACAAACTTCTCTATTGATCTGAAGCCTTAAAGAAGATTCTAGTTGACAGTCACAGACGCAGTCACCGATGGCAATTCGCGCATGTGTAGTACAATTCGGGTGACTGACCGGCCGAATGCAGTAAATATGTGTGTACATTGTACGTGTCATGCAAACCATGCTTGACCGCGCCCACAAACACGGTTTCGCGCATATAATTATGACAGCAATCAATACGTCCCATTGCATTTCCCAGTTCAAACTTGGTTCCACTGCCGGAAAATAGCCATGCATATTTGCCTTGTCACCTTATTAAAATTAAATGTCACCTTGCAATGATGACACTGTGGGTTCAGGAATGATCTAAGTAATACCGACACAGATAGTACATTTCACTAGTCACATTATACATGTTATATCGCGCATAATCTACGATTATTTAGGAGTACTTTTTCAACCCTCAATTTCCGGGATTGACTCATGGCGCAACGTTTCTAACATAAAAAACCAACACCAACATTTAACAACGGAAAGTCTTATTTAAATTCTGTTTTCAGCTTCCGATAGCCGAGACCATACCGGATTTTCCCATTATCATTCCGCATATAATTTTGACCGCCTGAGGTTTAAACAAGTCTCTCGAACGTCATGAACACAGGTTGCAGAATTTCCAAGATCTCCCCAAGCTGTATCACAAATATGACGTCACCATTCAGTAATGAGAGTAATGAGCGGCGCTCTTCATTTGTAAATTGTATTGGAAGAAGTGTGTACGTGCTAAGTGTGCTTTCAAAGAATGTATGCCAGGTGGCAGGTGGATTAATTAAAACTGCGATGTACCGAACCATACCATGAAGTTTTTTCTCCAGTTTTTGTCTAGAAATTGTACCCAAAAAAACCCAACAACTCACACATCAGATTCAAATAAAAATTACCGGATGAAATATGGATTTTATTGTGCAACAGAATATAATCACAACTGCCGGTTTTCAACCATTCAACACGAATAAAAGTTATTCAAGCTTAACTGGTTTGAATGTTGGCAATTTGTCGTATTATTCACTCATATTTGTTTGGGGAGTTTGATTGGCTTTTTCATGGAAACAACTACTTTATCATGTACGCAAGATGTTTTATCCCAAAATACACTAAAATCGAGAACAAAATGAGAAGCATGCCTCAATTTCAATGACCATTTATGACTTAAATGAAGAAACACGAAGATGTTGCATAACTGCCCTTTGTTATGGAGCCTATAAGTGATGCCTAGATAGACCTTTTGTCCTTCATAAGCTACAAAGAAGCTACCTGAGGCAGCCCTTTATAAAATGTACCCAAATACTATTGAGACAACACAATGGTCTCATTTTAATGATAGAGCATGGCTCAGACAAGTCAACTTAAATTGACCACGCTATTGATCATGAGCAGGTTAACTCTATGTGGTATGGTATGGTTGTTTTTGGCAATTCCATTTAATGCCCGCAGAAAACAAACATGAGAATAATAATAATAATAATAGCAGAGATTTATATAGCGCCTTATGCTATTGGCCTCTAAGCGCTTTCACAAATGGCCGCTGATACTGTGGCCCAACCATACCATAAACCATTTAGCACCATTTCAAGGGATGCAGCAGATCGGGATCAGCGCTTTCCCTTATCAGCAAACATACATCGAGATAACCATCGCAGCCGGGACCAGCTTCCCAAATATCGCATGGGTAAATTGGGACAACCAAGCGGTTAATTTCTTGATCAGGGAAATTACAAGATAGCCGAATTTCACAGGGCTCGAACGCACGCCTATACGCATGGATGAGCACAATACACTGGAGTCGAGTGCTTACCTGATTGAGCTATCTTGTCCGAAAATAAACCCTCCCCCTCCAAAAAAAAAAAAGAAAAACACAATATCACTCATAATATATGTTGCTAATTAATATAACGCATATCCTTGCAAAGCGACATTGTGGTTCTTGGGGGGTCGTATTATCATGGAAATTTCAATTACCCATTGTGAAGCCTGTATTATAATTTTACATTAGAGCGATTTTTAGGATATTTTGAAGACTAGCAAAAGGCAAACTTTTGGGCATGCCGCTTTATAATGCGGAGCGTTTCAAATTCATCCGTTCTCATGAGAACTATAGAGGACGTCCTTCTTTCCTTATCCGGTGATATCCTTCCACAACAGTAAAGAACTGTGACTCTGTCACTGTAAGTTTAGACAAAATGGCGAAAACGTAATTATTAGCTTTAATTTCAATTTTTTTGGTAATATTTTTCAGTTGAAAAGATAGAGCATTTCAAAATGGAACTTATTGGACAATGCTGGTATTCCGAGTGTAAGGAAGAAGACATTTTTCATGTTATTGTCAAATGTAAAATTTTATTGCAATTCTGGAAATGGATTGAGATAGTATACAGGATATCTTGCAGGATATCTTTCCAAATGAAACGATAAATTTACATGACATGGTGATTCTATTTGATCTCAATTTAACTAAAGGCTTATATAAATGCATGGTGAAAAGAATCTTTGAACGCAATAAGAAATCAAAAGAATTGAATGAAAACAACACAAGGGCTAAGATCTAATACTCTGGTAAATAAAAAGAAATAAATGTCGACTTTATATAGCTCCTTTCACCAATATTAAAGGGCTTTACATTTATCCGCTGCCACGTAGAATACATCATCTGCCAGTCACATGCCCAACATGCCCAAGGCAATACTCATACCTTTTGGTGGCGCTCAATGGACATTATTCCTAACAGCTTTTCGCATTTTAACATGTTTACACCTGAGTGAAGAGCAACGAGGTAAACCCAAGTGCCTTGCCCTATGTGCACAGCACATTGACCGCAGCGGGACTCGAACCCACGCCCCTTTGGGCTGTGAGTCGGTCGTTGTATCCACTGGACTACTGTGCTCTTGAAAAGGGACACAATGGCATGAAAAAATATTCAGACATGATGAATGGGCCTTTAATGAAATCACTTTAACAGATTTACAAGTGTGTCAAGCATGTTTTGTTGACACAAGTCAGAAGCATCAGACCGGTTCAGTCTTGTATACTTCAGGCTTTTATTTAGTAAAGATCATTGACCTGACAAGTGAAAGGTGCCAAAGTGGATTAGCCGGGATTCGCACATATAAATAGCAATTGCTCCGTGAGTTGATGACTGTATGCTTTTCAAGTTTGATAAAATGCTGTCAGTAATGTCAAGCATCCTTGGCTGAGAAGTGAAGCTTAGAAGGAAAATATTACTTTTCCCTTTTTTATAAAATGCAACACCCAAATTTGTTTTTCAAATTGTGGAAGTGACCTTGGATCGATTTCATTATGTCTGAATATTTTCTCATGCCATTGTGTCCCTTTAAAGGAACAGATTTAGAAATTCCTCTGCTTTTGTACCATAGTTTTTAAGTTGCTACATGCGTTTTAATATAGTTTTTTTTGAATGCCTACACTTTGTTACTTCATATGTTTTTTTAAATAGATATATATAATATATATATAGATAGATATATATATATCTATAGATATATATAGATATATAGATATATACAGATTATAGATAGATAGATATAGAGAGATAGTACTCAATTGGGTACATGCTGTTAGGCTTGCGCTTGCACTCAAAATTAATAAATTTATCCCCTCTCAAGGAATTTCGCCCCTGCTATGGTGTTACAAAAATATCTTGTCATTTGAGTGAGTGCGTACCCATAGTCCTTTGGTTCCTTGTGTAGATAACCGCATTACAGCACTTTAATAAAGTAAGTTAAGACATACAGGATAAGTACAAAATCTTGAAATTATTACTTCAAAACTACAATGAACCTCTTCGCAGCCTATGGATCTTGAAAATAATGCTTCGGCGAAAAGTAAAACATAGAATATTTTGTCGAGTTTAGAATATGGAGTTAGTGTCCCAAGATATGCAACATTTGCTTACGTTCCTACTTTGAACCAACCGTAATTGAGCATTCGTCATGATGAACATGCTCTATAAAACACTGTAATGATTCAATTTGATGAAGTGTGCCTCTGTTTTTTTTTTTTTTTTTTTTTTTTTCCACAACAGTAAAGAACTGTGACTCTGTCACTGTAAGTTTAGACAAAATGGCGAAAACGTAATTATTAGCTTTAATTTCAATTTTTTTGGTAATATTTTTCAGTTGAAAAGATAGAGCATTTCAAAATGGAACTTATTGGACAATGCTGGTATTCCGAGTGTAAGGAAGAAGACATTTTTCATGTTATTGTCAAATGTAAAATTTTATTGCAATTCTGGAAATGGATTGAGATAGTATACAGGATATCTTGCAGGATATCTTTCCAAATGAAACGATAAATTTACATGACATGGTGATTCTATTTGATTCTATTTAACTAATAAGGCTTATATAAATGCATGGTGAAAAGAATCTTTGAAAGCAATAAGAAATCAAAATAGAATTAGAATTGAAAACAAAACAAAGGCTAAAGATCTAATAATTCTAGGTAAATAAAAAGAAATAAATGTCGACATTTATATAGGGCCTTTCACCAAATATTAAAGGGCTTTACATTTATTCCGCTGCAAGTAGAATACATCAGCTGCCATTCAAATGCCCAACATGCCCAAGGCATACTCATACCTTTGGGTGGCGCTCAATGGACTATTCCTAACAGCTTCCCATTTTACCATGTTTACACCTGAGTGGAGAGAGGCAAGCGAGGTAAACCAAAGTGCCTTGCCTATGTGCACAACACATTGACCGCAGCGGGACTCGAACCCACGCCCTTTGGGATGTTGAGTCGGTCGTTGTATCCACTGGAATACATGTGCTCTTGAAGGGACACAATGGCATGAAAAAATATTCAGACATGATGAAATGGGCCCTTAATGAAATCACTTTACAGAATTTACAGTGTATCAAGCATGTTTTGTGACACAATTCAGAAGCATTCAGACCGGGAATCAGTCTTGTACTTCAGGCTTTTATTTAGTAAGATATTGATCTGACAAGTGAAAGGTGCCAAAGTGGATTAGCCGGGATTAGCACATATACAATAGCAATTGTCTGTGAGCTGATGACTGTATGCTTTTCAAGTTTGATAAAATGCTGGCAGTAATGTCAGCATCCTTGGCTGAGAAGTGAAGCTTAGAAGGAAAATAGTTACTTTTCCCTTTTTTATAAAATGCAAACACCCAAATTGTTTTCAAATTTGTGGAAGTGACTTGGTCTATTTCATAATGTCTGAATATTTTCTCATGCCATTGTGTCCCTTTAAGGTAACATATTTAGAAATTCCTCTGCTTTTGTACCATAGTTTTAAGTTTCTAATGCGTTTAATTATAGTTTTTTTGCATGCATACACTTTGTTACTTCATATGTTTTTAAATAGATATATATATATATATATATATACTCAATCTGCAGACAGTACCGTTTCGAACTTTGTGTTCTCATCAGTGCAGCACAGAGCTAAATGCAATCCACAAATGAAGTGAATCAATGACCCGTTAAGCCACTGACCCACTCCATCACGCCACACATTGTTTATGAATACTAGAGTGCTCAAACTCAATAGATATATAGATATATACAGATTATAGATAGATAGATATAGAGAGATAGTACTCAATTGGGTACATGCTGTTAGGCTTGCGCTTGCACTCAAAATTAAACTATTTTATCCCCTCTCAAGGAATTTCGCCCCTGCTATGTTGTTACAAAAATATCTTGTCATTTGAGTGAGTGCGTACCCATAGTCCTTTGGTTCCTTGTGTAGATAACCGCATTACAGCACTTTAATAAAGTAAGTTAAGACATACAGGATAAGTACAAAATCTTGAAATTATTACTTCAAAACTACAATGAACCTCTTCGCAGCCTATGGATCTTGAAAATATTGCTTCGGCGAAAAGTAAAACATAGAATATTTTGTCGATTTTAGAATAATTATGGAGTTAGTGTCCCGAGATATGCAACATTTGCTTACGTTCCTACTTTGAACCAACCGTAATTGAGCATTCGTCATGATGAACATGCTCTATAAAACACTGTAATGATTCAATTTGATGAAGTGTGCCTCTGTTTTTACACCAGTCATGTTGCATTTCTCATCGGATGTTTTAGCCTATTGCTTCAGATTTATTTTGTTGAATGTGTAACCAAGGGAGTTGAAGACGAGGATTACAGTTCTTCATGAACTTTTTAAAAGTGTGCGTTAATGTTATTGTTGGGTGGACTCTAAGTGTTATCGTACTATACATGTACTTTCCGGCGTCCACGTTTTTACTTTAGTACACATGTACGATTTGATTAAATACCGGTCTAACCTTGGATGTACTAAACAAACCATTCTCACGTTGTCCCATGATGCATTATTCCAGGGGATTATCATCACTGGACAATGGATCGACATTCTCGGTTCACGGTATACTAGTTTAGAATAATTAGAGTCCATTAGAAACCATGGAACATACACCAACTCATACCAACACCTCACAGGCAGCTCTAGCTGGGCATCCTGCTTGAATTCCCCAAACGTAAATTAATGGTAGACGTTTCATATAGAAGTCCCATGGATGCAAATGAGGTATTACAATTGATTCCGTCATGCGCTGTATGACGTTGTGCAGTAGCGCTTGACGGAATAAATGCCAATACCTCATTTGCATCAATGGGACTTCTATATTAAACGTCTACCAAATTGGGCGCGGATTTTGAATCGCGTGTACTCAAACGTGATACAGACGTACAAACGAATTGGAAAGGTTTGAGTTGAATACCCCTATCCCCTCAAGTAATCATGGTAATGGCGGACCAATTCTGTCCATCACGTGGCTTGTCGGATTTGTTTGTACGCGTACTTGAACAGGAAAAAGTGAAAATTCATTACTGATTTTACTTGGTCAAGTACGTTTATCATAATATCAATATAAGTAACAAGAAACATTTTTGGTGCTGGGCACCAATGTAAGCCCCGCGCAATGGCCGAATTATTAAAAACCTCCAAAAATAGCCAAGAATTGAGAGATGAATAACCTCAGTTTCCAACCAAAAACTACGTGTTGCATATGGTAGTGACTTTTACTGAAAACTGAATATTGGTATAAATATTGGTATCGTAAGGGTTGATTCAAGTTCCTCAATACCGACCCCGCCCATAACTGATGTCAACTGCCAAGAAATTGTCAATATTCTGAATATGCATGATAAGTACCTGAGTAGACAGAGGTATTAACCGGTCACTTGTTTGGCAGTTCGCCCAACGGCCTAATATTGACCCAGCTTAAACACCTGAAAAAACCTTGTACATAATCCATATAAATTGTATAAAACACGAAAAACACTCTATCTCACACTGTATATCATCAATTTTACTTACACCACAAACTATCTTTGTTTTGCATAAATATTTAGGTCATGTTCATCACAACCATTCAAGTAATTTTAGCCTTTCATCATTTTCAATTGATATGAAAATTGTCCTAGACCAGGCGCTCTTTATGCTTCAATACAGCAAAAATAAACGCCATGTCGGTTCAATTTCAACATCTAAATCACTCTATCACACACGCATGCGTATGGCGGAGGATTGAGGAAATGGCGCAATTTCTGATCACCATCGCATTGCAATTGTAGTGATCGTAAATGTGTCCATTTGCGTTTCAATGCTGTGTGATGAAATATGACATGTCCGGTGGTTACGAGTGTCCTATCTATTGTTTTCTCCATTGTGGTGCTGTATGCAGCATTTGTTTCAACACTGTACCCAATAGCCTCGTCTACAAGGCCACTGGTATTCGTATAATTTGGCCATGGTAGATCGGACACTCTGTCATCGTGGATCTCAGAGTCATTACATCGGTGTCACGAAATAAAGAGTCCTACCATTCAGAGTCCCACTGTTCATCCTTAATCCCCATTGTATGCTGCACGCATCAAGTGTTTCAGCACTATACCTAATAGCCTCGTCTATATTTTCGCGGTTATTCCATATATGTTTACGTGCAAGCTGGGGACACCAAGTTATCAATACGGGGACTCCCAGTTCTCTTACATTGACTTTAATGGACTTCTACGCTATCGTAAAAATGCCCGCGCCCAGATGAATGTAATGCACAATGGGATATTATACGATAACACTGCATGTACCTCTCTATATTGCCCAGCGAGAGCTTTACTGCTAGCCGGCCCGTAACCAGGATTTTTTATGGGAGGGGCGATTTTTGTCAAAAGGGAGCCTTTTTCCCCCAAAGTGGACCTTTTATACCGAAATTTTAACCATGTTTCAACAAATAGCATAAAAACCCTAATTTTGACTCGTTCCACTCGCAAAATCGATTTTCTTTGCCTTTTGGAGCCAATTTTAGGGGTTTTTTTTGGGGGGGGGGCTTTTGGATTTTTTTTTGGGGGTGCGTCCGCCCCCCCCCCCCCCCCCCCCTCCCCCACTGGTTATGGGCCTGACTGCTAGGTTTTGGTGCTATGCGCGAGGCTTGTACTTTTACTTGAAATGTGAGATTCTTTTTTCATGGATCGATCAAACAAAAGAATTCCACTCGTTTAGCGTACACGTACACGCAAGCGTATGGCATCTAAAGCTCTCCCTACTATCTGAACAAGCGAGCCTTTGTTCTAGGACTAGTTGTAAGAAAGTTCCAACTAACATTTCTCAGGATGCATGCGAAGGTTGTTCAGTGGCTGCATAATCGTTGGTTTGTATCTTGTATCGAAATTGAAACTTTACATTTACATTAATCCTAACCTTAATCATGTTAGCCATAAGTTAAGCATGCCAGTGCAGATCTTTTAGAGTGTCTCTCATTCGGTCGGTGTTTCCGTAACCTGGCCAGTTTTACCTGACCACCTTCACTGACCACTACGAATTCAACAATCGTTACAGCTTTATTCCGTTAAGGTTGTTGAATTCGTAGTGGTCAGGGGAAGGTGGTCAGGTAAACCTGGTCAGGTTCCGGAACACCCTCATTCGGTCTAGTGACACCCATTTGGCCGTCGTGAGGAGATGGGTAAGGTTTGTGATCTTTACGCAATCGCTATATCTAAATTGTAGTACTAACAAATAAGTGACTATTTCTGCGACACGCTTTGTTCTTCCAGAGTAGAAAATCACAAAGCACTATTGGTATCTTTCTCGTGCTAACAACTTAATGGCTAGTGTGTGTGGTCATAATAATAGACTACACTATTCATACGAAGACCACAAACAGAATATCTAACAACAAATCAACCACAGTTCATTGTTGAGTATGAGATCATTATTTCGCGCCATGTACCATAACCATTCATATTAAAAATCCCGGTACTACTAATTCTGTTCATTTATACCAATTTGTAAACCACCCAATGCATTGTCAACAAGAAATGAACAACAAAAAATAAATAAAGTTATTGCATGTTTTCAGCCCGGGGCAATTATATGAAATTGCTATAAAAGACACATGGCAGGGCACACATTAAAATAAGGCTTTTTTGGGTGATAAATCATTTAAAAGTAGGGATTTTCGGTAAGACATTTTAAACTTGGGGCTTTGCTAAGTTTCAGGTAGTGGTTTGATTGCATTTTTTGTAACTTAGTTTACCTATTTGCCTAAGTTTGAATTAAATTTGTTTCTCCAAATCATGGTGGCTAAGTTGGTACGAGCAGAGGAAAAGGAGGTTCTGAATAACTGCGATATATAATATAGTGTCTATGGGCGGGTGCGGACCGTACCGAAGATATGGGTGAAGAGGTACATTGTACTGCAGTTTTAGGCACTGTTCGATGACGCGAATAACGAACCAATTTCACAACAGAATATTTGTAAACATGGTTAGCCTACTTGAGGCTGGTACAAGTTCCCGGATGAAAACGAACACCTCACGAGATGCATTATGGGGGTTAAGCAAAGCGTCTTCTCTATTGCAAGAAATATATCGAACTAAGCTATTGCTAATGCTAATGTACAATGACAAATATTGACATTAAATTTACTGAGTTTCCTCTACATTTTAGCGCAAGAAAGTCTTGCGCGAAGTTATGCAAAAAAACACGCCATTTTCAAATATTTTTAAATAGACCATCAACATGTGCATAAAGATGGGAATAATTACTGATATCCTACTTTCAATATTCCAAAATAAACTCTCGAAGTTATTTATAGAAATAACACTTATACCTTCGAATTATTTTCTTTATAATTGTTAAATTACTTGCGGCAGTATCTCAGTTTGAAATAAATGGATATATCACTTTTTAAATCTAAACTCTTCTCATATCTTGTGTCTGGCAAATCAAATCCATTCAAGGAGAAGAATGGGGAAGGGGAAATGGAGATTAAAAAAGAGAGGATTGAAAATGAGAAAAGAGGAGGGAAAAGAGATTGGGATAATTGAAGACAGAGGATTGAAAATTAGAGGAAAGAGGGTTGAAAATGAGTGAGGGAGAGACGGGGGGAAAGAGAACGAACGAAAAAAAGAGGAAACATGCATGTCTACTAATGTGAAAGTGCGCCCTTACGCGAATACATATAGCGGAAACGAACACTGCAATGCGAGGCAATAGTTTTACACATAAACTCCCTTTCTATAATTGGCAGCCTTTTGACCTGTTCATACAATACACCAATATATCGAATAAATGATGAGACACAAAGGTATCATTACAACGTCATAATGGTATGTTGGAGGGAGAGTCAAAGGTCACGGCAAACAAATAATTTCCAAGCCCAATTTTGGTTTTAAGCTGCTATATATAGCCCAATCATATGGACCAACGTCGTCACTTCTAGAGTTTACATGCATGGCTTTATGATTTTATGATCTTCCATTCACATAATGCAGGGAAAAACATATAATTTTCCTATCATGTTTAGTGTGAGATTGTGGGACCATATAGCAATCTTTCAAGGAACCATGATAAGAGATTATAATGTTGATCTAAAAGAAGACCGGTGTTATTTGTAAACACTAAAGTAACAGTTTGCAAAAATAACTCAAATGTGGGGAAAATGTCCAAAATAAACATGCGCTTCACGAACTGACGAAGGCGAGGGGGAAGGAAGAGTTAATTGATTTGTTGTGACATCATAAGAGTGATCACTGACCATATCAATAAGTAAAGCTTACCCAGTATAGGGCGCTTTCAAGGAAGGTCAATAGGTTAACTTGGCCAGACTTGTCCTTCAGAACAAACCAAGCATACAGAGAATACAAAAGAATCGCCTGTAGAAATATCTGAAATTTTCAGGTGAACCAGGTGCATGTATTGTGTTCTCCGCATGCCTGGATGATCTGGAGGGCAAACAAAATCCATTCAACATCATTTACCTTCCGTGAAAGGGCCCTATTGTAAGAAGTTCCAACTAACATTTCTCAGGATGCATGCGAAGGTTGTTCAGTGGCTGCATAATCGTTGGTTTGTATCTTGTATCGAAATTGAAACTTTACATTTACATTAATCCAACCTTAATCCTGTTCGCACATAGTTAAGCATGCCAGTGCAGATCTTTTAGAGTGTCTCTCATTCGGTCGGTGTTTCCGTAACTGGCGCATTTTACCTGACCACCTTCACTGACCACTACGAATTCACAATCGTTACAGCTTTATTCCGTTAAGGTTGTTGAATCCATAGTGGTCAGGTGAAGGGGTGTCAGGTAAACCTGGTCAGGTTCCGGAACACCCTCATTCGGTCTAGTGACACCCCATTTGGCCGTCGTGAGGATATGGTTACGGTTTGTGATCTTTCGCAATCGCTATATCTAAATTGTAGTACTAACAATAAGTGACTATTTCTGCGACACGCTTTGTTCTTCCAGAATAGAAAATCACAAAGCCTATGGTACTTTCTCGTGCTAACAACGTAAAATGGCTAGTGTGGGTGGTGTCATAATAAGAGACACACTATTCATTACGAATACCCCACAAACAGATATCTAACAACAAATCAACCACAGTTCATTGTTGAGTATGAGATCATTATTTCGCGCCATGTACCATAACCATTCATATTAAAAAATCCAGGTACTATCATTCTTTCATTTATACCAATTTGTAAACCACCCAATGCATTGTCAACAACAAGATGAACAACAAAAATAAATAAAGTTATTGCATGTTTTCAGCCCGGGGCAATTATATGAAATTGCCATAAAAGACACATGGCAGGGCACACATTAAAATAAGGCTTTTTTTGGGTGATAAATCATTTAAAAGTAGGGATTTTCGGTAAGACATTTTAAACTTGGGGCTTTGCTAAGTTTCAGGTAGTGGTTTGATTGCATTTTTGTAACTTAGTTTACCTATTTGCCTAAGTTTGAATTAAATTTGTTTCTCCAAATCATGGTGGCTAAGTTGGTACGAGCAGAAGGAAAAGAGGTTCTGAATAACTGCGATATATAATATACTATGGGCGAGTGCGGACCGTACCGAAGATATGGGTGAAGAGGTACATTGTACTGCAGTTTTAGGCACTGTTCGATGACGCGAATACCGAACCAATTTCACAACAGAATATTTGTAAACATGGTTAGCCTACTTGAGGCTGGTACAAGTTCCCGGATGAAAACGAACACCTCACGAGATGCATTATGGGGGTTAAGCAAAGCGTCTTCTCTATTGCAAGAAATATATCGAACTAAGCTATTGCTAATGCTAATGTACAATGACAAATACGACTATATTGACATTAAATTTACTGAGTTTCCTCTACATTTTAGCGCAAGAAAGTCTTGCGCGAAGTTATGCAAAAAAAAAAAACGCCATTTTCAATTTTTTAAAGAAGACCATCAAAATGTGCATAAAGATGGGAATAATTACTGATATCCTACTTTCAATATTCCAAATAAACTCTCGAAGTTATTTATAGAAATAACACTTAGACCTTCGAATTTTTTCTTTATAATTGTTAAATTACTGGCGGCGTAATCTCAGTTTGGAAATAAATGGATATATATTTTTAAATCTAAAACTTTCTCTAGCTTGTGTGGCAAATTTTCCCCCCCCAAATCCAGTCAAGGAAGAATGGGGAAGGGGAAAGGAGATTAAAAAATGAGAGGATGAAAAATGAGGAGAAAAGAGGAGGGAAAAGGAGATGGTGGCTAATGAAGGAAAGAGGATTGAAAAATTAGAGGAAAAAGGGGGAAAATGAGTGGAGGGGAGAGACGGGGGGAGACGGGGAAAGAGAACGAACGAAAAAAAAGGGAAACATGAAGGTCACTAAATGTGAAAGGAGCCCTTACGCGAATACATTATAGCGGAAACGAACACTGCAATGCGACCGGCCATAGTTTTACAAATAAAAAACTACTTTTAATAATTGGCAGACTTTTGACCTGTTCATACATACACCAATATATCGAATAAATGATGAGACACAAAGTATCATTACAACGTCTAATGGTATGTGGAGGGAGGTCAAAGGTCACGGCAAACAAATAATTTCCAAGCCCCAATTTTGGTTAAGTGCTATATATAGCCCAATCATATGGACCAAAAGTAGTCAATTCTAGGAGTTTACATGCATGGCTTTATGATTTTATGATCTTCCATTCAATAATGCAGGGAAAAACATATAATTTTCCTATCATGTTAGGTGAGATTGTGGACCATATACGCATCTTCAAGGGAACAATGATAAGAGATTTTAATGTGATCTAAAAGAAGACCGTGTTATTTGTCAACACTAAAGTCACAGTTTGCAAAAAAAATAAATCAAAGGTGGGGGAAAATGTCAAAAGAAACGTGCGCTTCCCGAACTGACGAAGGCTGAGGGGGGAAGGAAGAGTTTAATTGATTTGTTGTGCCATCATAAGAGTGATCACTGACCAATCAATAAGTAAAGCTTACCCAGTATAGGGCGCTTTCAAGGAAGGCAAATAGGTTAACGTGGCCAGACTTGTCCTCAGAATCAACCAAGCCATACAGCCGGAATACAAAAGAACGCTGTAGACATATCTGAAATTTTCAGTCGTGAACCAGGGCATGTATGTGTTCTCCGCATGCCTGGATGATCTGGAGGGCAAAACAAAATCCATTCAACATCATTTACCTTCCGTGAAGGGCCCTATTGTCACGATGGACGGTTAGCTGTAATGCAGGAGGCATGTGCTTATGTTGAAATGTAGAATTCTTTGGTCGTAAATCGATTTTTTTTTTGAACAATAAGTACCAAGGTGGCGGGAAACACGTACGCGCATCTGGTGGCATTTAAAAAAAAACAATGATTCGGTTAATTGCTGTGACTGGATGTACTATTTATATCATCCATGGAATATCAATAATCACTCCCTCCAATACTGTCACAAATACTGGGCAACTCTTTCCCTAATTTGGAATGTAAATGTCCAAAAGCTATTTTACATGTTTATTCTGGTTATTTTTAGTTGTTTTACCAAAATATCTTCTGTGTTAGAGATAACATAGGTCTATCATTGAAGATCATCATGTAATCTCATTTCGTGGTTCCATTAAATGTCGATGAACAAGTTTAGCTTTACTGTTAAATGGTATCGTTAATGCTGTGTCCGTATGTCACTTAAGTAACAAAGAACTTTTTTCTGAGAAAAAATAAATCGGTTTTTTTGTTTGTTTTTTGTTTGTCTGTTTGTTACTCGTAAAATATTTTCATGAAATGATATCTTTAGATATGTATACTATAGGTGATTTGATAGAGTTATAAAAAGCATTCGATACCATTGATCACGAAATGTTGCTAGATGTATTAAATATCTTAGAAGCGTGGTTCAAAAAGTTTTAACTCCCTTTCATAAAGAACAACATCAACTTTTTTACAACTCAACTATATCCCTAATGATAAAACATTTGTGGAGACCAGTAAGGGTCTGTTTGAGGCCTTCATTGTTTATACTGTATTGCATGATATATAGATGACATTTACGATACAACTAAGTAACAATCTTTTATTTTGTTCGCAGACGATACAATCATTTTCTATTCTCATGCAAGAATGATATGCTTTGCAATACAATTACCAATGGATTTTGGTCGGTTTGGCCTTTAATTTTAAAAATGTGGCCCAAATCTGCAGCCAAAAGAAAATAGCATGTAACCATTTTTAGTTCACGACTTCCATATGGTATTTTACTATGGGATGCAGGCCACGGCAAGGTCAAACTTTTAAGTCAAAACTGTTACATAAGAGATGTGTCATATAATGGTATTTCCCTGAACTCAACATAATGCTTTTAAATACTATCGAACATGTCGCATGACTTACTGAAGCCAGCTTTATTTCAATTCAGTCGGATACAAAATGAACCACTTTGATGCCACATCCTGTTTCTCTGGAAGTTGGTGGAATTAGCTGCCTATACAATCTGACTTTTGTACGATTTGGGATCTCTTGCAAAGCGTTTTACTTTGTATGTTTGGTACAAACGTGTACATAAATTATTACTTATTGACATATCAAGCCATTCTAAGCCACCTCGCCATAACATAATTTAGGTAAATCAATCTAAGAAACAAACCAGCAATGCAAAATAAAGCGGATTCTCCCACTTTGAAGACATACAAAATGAAGCTGACATGATCAGCAAAGTTGGCACCGATCAGCAAGCAACAAATGCAAAAAAATGAAGCTGACATGATCAGCAAAGTTGGCACCGATCAGCAAGCAAGAATATCAACATTATGAGGATGCTCTCACGATCTTGAATCTCACTAGCCTTTCCGGCGAAGGGAAGATTTGGTTCTGAAATTTGGTCAGCAGGTCCTCCATTCTGACAGACATCGTCACATCCTGCTAAAAAGAAAAGGAAAACCATTTCAACCTCAGGAAAAACACAAGATTTGAGCTTCCAAAAATGCATACCAATCGTTACAAGAACTCCACTATCCCATTTGTCATTCAAAAACTAAATACCTGTGGTTAACTCAACTTTCTAACATTATATTGTGCTTTACTGTATTTTTATCATGTTTGCCCTTTCCTTTGAATTTTACTTATTTTAAATGTTGTATATTCTCAATGTGTTTCTTTTTGTATTTTAATTTTTAAATGTTGTATATTTTGTTTTGTTTTAAATATATCTATATCTTATGTATATTGTATTTTAATATTGTAAAGCTAACGCTTTTCAGCATATACTGCCTGTTAGCTGTTTTATATACCTGAAATAAGTAAATAAAATAAATAAAAAACAAGTGCAAAACAAAAACCGGGAACACAGTACAACCAGGATAAATCACAATGGAAGCAAAATCTCAAACGCTGAAACTTAAAGAATATACAGACTCGTCTAAACAATAAGAACAAATTTCATTGAAAATACGTTGTTTTATCGGAACTATAAGCTAGCGCCCTCGGAACCTAACTGCTTCGGGCATATATCACAAACGGCATGGTTTAAAGGCTGAGCTTATATTTGGCTATTGGCTTTTACCATATCTGAAAATGTCTACCGTTTGCACAAATTTACCGATATTTCGGAGTAAATGAACAATGTCTTTTGTAAGATGCTAAACGACAATGGCTTCATATAAACATCTCAGCAAACACAAAAATGACATTGAAACTGGTATTCCCAAAACGATTCTAACCTTGTCATACCCAAATGGACCTTTTTCCTATAACTAAGCTGAGAGACACTGGAAGAAAAAAGGGTCCATCATCACTGGTTTAAACAAGGGTCTAAATTTAGACTTCCTTCGCGGAGAATACCTTTAATTAATGGTTTCCAAAAGGTTTTACAAAATGCGGTATCCAGAAAGCTTTGAAATCATTTCTTGAAAACAATTGTAATGCTTAATTAAAATGTATTCAAAATTAAGTTTGTTTATGTTTTATAACACTTCTAGAATCGACAAGACGTTTTATAACACTTCTGGAAACCTACGAATTCATATTGATAATAATCTGGCAAAGTTTTTAAAACGTATTAATCGCAAGTTGTGTGCCATCCACATTAAATGAAACACAGTTTTTCAAGTAGACTTATATAACATGTACAACCGTGTGGCCGGAAAATTCTTGCAAAATGTGTGCGTTAAAGGAGGAGGCATTTGCCGAAATGGAAAAGAAAAGAATTAAGGGACAAAATTTGCCAACATGGGAGTGTGTGGGGGAGTTATACGCCCTTTCACAAGGGATTTCCTCCTATAAAAAGAAAAATATATTCTGATCATGAATCACTGGCAATGGAACAGCATTTCGAACGGTGTGAAAGGAGATATTTTCCGGGCAGGATTATAGTCCGGGCTCCTAGACGACAACCGGAATAACGCGTGAAACTAATGGTGCGTGGAAGAGTCAACTGAATCGATTGCCCGTTGTCACCATTGTTCCCGGGACTATGAGACCGGAGGACTATATTCCTGCCACACGGTTCGGTGATTGTCCAGGTTAACTATGCCTGTTAATCAACTCCTTATGGAAATTGTAAAAATGTTGGGTTGGAAATGGAAAGAAATCGGAATGTAAAGTGACCATTTGCTGTCTAAGTGGTTTTGTTTGTGGGTTTTGTGGTTTATTTTCGTTGGATCACGGCGTATAAAACAATTGATATATGACCTTTTCTGATGCTTTATCTAGCAATGCCAAAGGGTCTTTTGCTGCACTCATGGTACGTTATTCCTGTTTATAATATATATACACTCTAAAACCGGCATACTTAAAATCTACTAGAGATCTAACAAAGGCACCACTCTGAAATCTAGTTATGAAAAAAATGTCCCCACTCTGAAACCTAGTTACAAAAAGTAACTTTAAAGGTCAATTTTAGTCAATTAGGCCAGTTCAAATTATTTAAAAATATGAGGTTAAATAGATATACAGCAATAACAATTGACTATAAGAGTCATGTATTGAAATTGACTTACAACCCTACAGTTGCCTTGTGATTGAGTCACTAGATTTCTATTAAGTGTCCCTCGGAATAGCATCTAGTCATTTGAATAGGTATTTAGAGGGTATTCTAATGGTTAATAACTGCATACTGATGACAACAGTGGTGTATAAACCAACCGTGATTGGTATAATTGAACTCGGACTGTGACCGCAGCGGTGGCCGCAAGTTCTCGTGTTTGCCTTTAATTTTTTATGTTCAATATTCAAAGAATGTTTCAAAACGGAAGACGAATGATTCAGTTAGTATAAATATCAGGTATAATAATAATAATTAATCCAGCACTTCGATTTTTGTACAATTTTTGTTTGCATATCTAAATATTAAGAAAGCCGAGGAACTCGTAGTTGATAGTTGAGATACCAAATTACAGTCTATTTCTGTGCATCTTCATACGGAGATCATACCGGGATATATTATATCATTTGTTAGTAAGATAGTCGTTTTCAACTAGTCATATTCTGACATTTACCTTGTCTCTCATCTTACCCCCCTTGACCCACCACCACTTTGTATGTTTCACATCCCCACAGCACCACCACAATCTCCAACCGATTCCAACTGTCGTAGTTGTACCCGGTACCGATTTAAAACTTTTCTCTTGGTAATTTTTCTACAGTCGCCTGATCCGATTAACATCTCGCCAGTTAATACACATAGTCGAGTGCAACAAGTCACATAATTCATCGCAAATCGTGCTCGCGGGTAGAATATTACCGAATTATGAATCGAGTGTGCAATACTCTGTGTGCTATTACAAAAGCCTATAGCAAACACTTGGGTAACCAACGTGTCGATTCTATAGCCTGATTCACTCCCTACATTAATTGTCACCAACTGTAGACAGCCAATTTCAGGCATCAAACTCATAGGTTCATCAGAGAGAAAAGAAAGCAATTTCGACAAATCAAACTTGAGTCTTCTACCAAACACTTAAAGAAACAAACAAAAATCTACGCCACGCGCACAAGTGTTGTCCAGCGTTGTAATTAAGGAATGATGGTATGATATAGTTGCAGTGACAGTGTCATTTCGCGTTGGAGAGTGCGTTACTGTGTGTAGTTCTCTATTTGCAGACCGCATACAATTGCAGACGATAAGTTGCAGGGGCCCCCCCGCCTGAATAAAAATGTCGGAAATAGGTACAAAACAGGTGTCATGAAATCCAGCGTCCGTGTGACTGAGCGTCCCACCATATGTCTATTTTTCTCCTTGTTGTGTGTTGCACGCATCCTTTGTTTCAAGCATTGTACCCAGTAGCCTCGTATACAAGTTCACGGTTTATTCCGTTCATGTTAACTGCAACTAAACACGGCGAACATATAAGCCTAGGACATGTCTTCATGAGGAGATAGCCTAAAATATTTTCAGCAGCACATTGCTATGAAACTAATCCATTTGCACTGTTAGAAATAGGCTTCATAAATTTAGAGTTGAACGTTCAGAAAATGCCTGTAACTTGTAAGATTTGCTGGAGTTTTTGCTGTTAAACTGAGCATTTTGTAGATTTTAAAACCTGAAAATATAATTTTAAGAGTGATTTGTGGGCGCCTTAAGCGTGTGCAGCATCACTGAGTCTTGACCTAACCCTTTTCATAGGCGCATAGTGTATTATTGCAGTACTTTGTCAAATATTGTGCCTTGCAGTATTACCCGCTTATTTATGTGATAATGGAAAGCAAAAAATCAAATCTGGCTTAGCATAAGGCAAGTTGATTGCCATGACCGTTTTAAGTCACATACAACTTCGGTGTTTAGCCATGGGTGCAGACCAAAAGTCATGCCTATGCGTAATAGCGTTTTTATAGCAATTAAGTCGCAAAGTTGAAAATCAACTGAATATTCGAGACTGTAAAAATACCGAACCACGCTGTCAGTTTACAGTAACATAATGAAATATGTATTAATGTGAACGGCAATGGGACTATTAATGGATATGTTACGGCCGGGAACTAATGCATATGATACAGGATACAAAAATGTTGGTGAAAGCTGTGAACGGTTCCCATTCCATCCTCCACCCCACCACATAAACAGCATTGGAATTAGTGGCCATCCACCCTGTTATATTACACCAATAGTCAATTTAGATAAAATTACTGCAGTTTTTGTTCAAGTAGGTAAAACTTTGTAATTCTGAAAAGTTTTGAATTAGTAGGCACATTATAATATTGCCTTAGTCCTTTGAGCTTTGAATTCTGCTGAGAGAGTATTAAAACCTGAAAGTTTTCATAGTACGGTTCATAACTTGGAATAGTGTATTATGTGCCACTGTTTACACTAAACCTTCCAAATTACCCCAGTAAATACTTGCAAACACGCCTACACAACCCTATTCTAGAGTATGATGAAAACAATTAGGCATAATAAAAATACACATCCAACATCGTTTTTCTAACATCATAACATTATTGTGAAGTATTTGTTATGTTACATTTTATGCAAAACCGGTAATATAAATCAAACTTAGTGTAGTTTCGTACGAAATTGTATGCAAGGAGGTCATAAGTGCCAAAAGGTGCAATTTGTGATTACATCTGCCATGTATTAGGATGACTTTTAAGTTATCTTTCCTCCTGTTTTTTTCACCAGTCAGGGGCCTTAAATGGTTCTTTAGGTGATTATCCATTTTAAGAACCACTAACCAAAGATCTTGGCAATAGTATGTTGATGGGAATTTCTGACAAATGGCCAGCAGTTGCACTTCGGGCCTTCTTGCATTCATGAGGGGACGAAGTTCTAACCACATTCTGCCTAGCATAAGTTGCTTTGCTATCATATAACAATGGTACGCACATTCCAAGGGCAAAACACTGGATGGCATTGTCATTGTAAACCTGTGGTTTTTACCCAGAAATTCACCAAAACAGACATATTCCGAATCATTTAAAATATTGGGAAAACTCCTGAGATGTATATTTATATTGCTTATAACAGATAATTCAGTTCCTTTAATGTATTAGAGTACACACCGGGAATACAGGTGTCCATTGTGTCGATGATATACTGTATCATGGTTAATGTCGAGAGTCCATCGTAAGAAAAGACTATATGAGGACATTCGATTGCGTTATTGATCAGCGTACTAATATAAAATATAGTTAACCAGTTTTTAGGTGTTAGGTAAGACATTCCCAATTCACTGAAGTTGCTTATTCGTCGTGATAATTAGTGGCTACGTATCCTGGAATATATCTAAGCATAAAGTGATTTTTTTTAAATACAACAATATGAATGACTCCTAATGAAAAACGTAAATAAATATCGAAATTTAATGATACAGTACTGATTTTTGGTTAGGCCTATATATATAGATTCCTTATTCAAGTCGCGATTGAGTTGATAATGAATATTATAGTATGTGGATGGAGAGTATGAACATAAATTATAGTAAAGGAAGGGAGTCTGGAGATCGATCGTCATTTATGTATCGTAATGTGTTTTTAGGCCAGCATTACGGGCACCCAGTCGAAGAAGACCAAGGCTCACAGGTTTTCAAGGCACAGTTTATTTTAGCAAAGCATGATAGGGAGCCATATGTCATATGTGGAAAAGACTTCGTTATGACGTAACAGGATGACTCTAGCAAGGTAGGCCTACATGAATTCGATAACTAATGCCCTGATAATAGCAGAATGTTATTAAGTTCGTGTATCAGTAACATGGCTGTTCGAATATCAATTTGAAAGTTCACTCTGTCGAAAGTGACATAGGCCTACTTATTTGATTCGAAAGTATTTTAGTTTCAGTGCGCGTGAAAAGCATGTCTTGTATTAACCAATCTATAAGCTAGGAACCAGTAATTAGTTCTTTGAGTACATATTTTGCTATTCAATAGATTTTAATCATCTGATGTCTTTCATTTACCAAACTCGTTATTTGTCTTGCAGACAGACCACGACACACGTGTATATGGACAGACATATAAATAGATGGCGACTTTCGACTGAGGTTCTCCTGTCGAAAGCCGGGGGGCGAGTGGCTTACGTATAGTCACGGCTCGCGAGCCCGTATGACCTATTCCCCCCTTCGGTACAGCTGAAAATACAAACTCAACCAAATCTTACCTCTTACCACAATATACCCAAGTTTGTTGATGCCGCCTGTGTTTAGTCGTTTCATCTTTCATTGGTGAATGTACAAAAGGGATAATAAGCCCGCAAACTTACTACGGGAAGTTAATTTGTAGCGTTCGACCCTCTTGGGTTTGGTAGAGGGGATATTACTAGCGATAGTAATTTTGATGGTGCCACCTGGCGGGGATGAGCATTGTTCCGCCGGGTGGTAAAGCGGGGGCAAATCAGTTCAAGGTTCAGGTGAAACCGTCCGTCGTGCGTCTACTAGATACAGCGAGAAACCGCACAATTATTAATTGTACCCAAATACCCAGAAAAAACTTTAAAATGGTGCAAAAAACAAACCACAGCGAAACTGAGAACACAGCCTTGGTCATTTAGATGAGTAAAACGAGGAGAACCTATGTGTTTTAGTTTGACTTACAACCCATGGTCTTCTTGCAATTATTAACTGCAATCAAATATTATCGACGTAGGGTCTCTTAGGGAACGAGCAATTATGTAGAAATGTACTCGATTACAATGTACATATTGCGTTGCATTGGCGTTTCCCACCATACATACATTTATTGTATTCTTCACACCTAAACGGATGACACCAAATCCCCCATCTAACCAAAATAGTACAGTGTAATTTAAACGCGGGGAGGTTGTATTTTACCATATCTCTATTGCTTTTGCAATGCTCTGATCCAGTTTCTTAGTTTATTTTCTAATAATGTGAAGTGGAGTATATTTCCCATTTTTTTAAAAACATATCACCAGGCGTACCGTAAAAAGACCTTTGCCAAATGGGGGGGGGGGGGGGGGCAAAAAGGGGTTGCAGATGAATTTTCTGAGGGGGAAAATATTTGGGGTCCCTTCTCATTAGACACTGTTTACAAACGGTCAGTTCACTTGGGGGGGGGGGCTGGACGAGGGGCTCGGCTTTCTGAAGCAGGGGGGCTTGCGCGACCCCCTGCCCCTCCCCCCCCCGCTGTTACGCCACTGAATAACGACGCACGAAACAGGGGGTGAAACCCGTGATGCACCATAATTTCCATTCCTGTTGTTTCTGATCAGCATTACGTGGAAAAAATAGATAGGGTTGTTTAAACACAAAAATGTTTAATTGATTATGGCGTCATGAATATGGGCAACACCAGATGGTTATGCCTTTGGTCCAGTGGATAAATACAGTAATGTTAGTGTATTTTGATTCCTAATTGGGTTCAATTGCATGCACATTGGTTTCCAAAGTGACACCGAGTGCAAATGTACGAGACAGGTTGAAATATTGATTTCGTCGTGGATTCATTGCATTGCACACCCGGCAGAACTTGGTGTCGGCAGTGAAAACGGGAACTATGCGACACTTGTTGGTCCTACAAAGACACTGTTGGTTCTTAGTTGCAAAATTCTTGGATTGCTGAAAAGGGTTAACAAAGGTGTCCGTCTTGTTAAAAGGTATTAAAAAGGGATAGGTTGTAAGAGCTACAACGTATGGTTATGGCGAAGATAACACAAAACTCGTCGCAAATGTCAAAGGCCATCAATAAAGGGTCAAGATCAAATCTTTAATATTGCGTCGATTTCTTCACCTTTTCACTCTTGGCACTCCCCTCTTGTATTTGGTTATCGAGATAAAGGAAAAAAACAAGGTCCAAATGCCATTGATCTCATGTTCCCTGAGATTTAAAATAGGTTAGACAGTTGCAAAATAATTTGTTGCAGTCTTTTGAGGGAAAGGTGAAAAATTGATACCCATTTTTCTTCAGATGGTTTTTTCTTCATGTTCTTTCAGTACTCAAACTTCCAGACATGGTCACGTCGATTTAGTTCCAGGCCTGGATACAATAACAAGTACTCAAACGCGCACATGACCTGTTTGGGGCAAAAGTCACGTCAAGGTCAAAGGGGTCAAAAATCCGTGTCACCAAAAATGCTCATCCTACACTACGTTTGCACGGTAACGTGGCTTTACTGGGTATGCATATAATGTGTAAGAATTTTAACCCCTATACCCTCTACAAAGTTAAGGGTCAATAGGTCAATTATGAATCACTTGAGGGCTACAGAATGTTTCTATTGGCGCCATGATCAGAACGTGCGGTATGTACCTTGAAACCCTCTACAAATTTGTATGTCAAATTCATCTCGGCGGGGGCGGGGATTCGACTGAGTTGAAAACTATATCACATTTATAAACATGTTAACTAAGTTCAATTCAGTCAAGGTCATTAAGGGGTCCATATAGGGAATATGGTCACACATCAAAATTATTCCGCTTAAAACCTTGATTCTACCTCGCTCTGTCTTCAGACCTATTTACTCTTCTTCCTTTTTCCAACTCGTCAGGTCTTGTTTTGGTGGAAAGGCGGGTTTGTTGATTTGATTAAATTATTCAGTTTTCCACCTTTTGGCGAAGGAGCTTCAGCGTTCCTCTTAATCACAAAAGGTATGTATATTTTAAGGAGGTATCCAAGATCTAGTCATCGCCAAGAATACAACAAACTGACAAGATCATCCGAAAGGCCTATTAAAGCTAACAAAGAAGAAAAGGGGTTAAATGAAAATAACCAGATTCTGCGTTACATGAAGCAGAAGACGAAGCACGTGTCGTCAACACATCAAGACTTAACCAGAGGTATAGATAGGCAACCTGCATCAATTCCATCAGTAGTCAGCAGTGGTGACTTCTTTGAACCAGACGAGGTGGAAAGAGGTGGCTTGAATAAGGTACGACATGTACAATCATCAGGCTACCGCTGACACTTCTTATGCAAATCCCACCGGACTGTTGACATAGCCACTGTAAACTGGATAGTGAGTCCACCCATCCTCCGCTCTGAAGTTGAAGCAAGCTCCAAAAAATAAAGACAGGGAAAATCCCGGGAACCGATAAATTAAAGGAGAACGTGTGCTTAAAGCATGGTAGTGAATTGCATCATCTACCAACTCATATGCAATGATGGGAATGGCTGAATGAAAGTCATTCCTGAAGCATGGAAAAACAAATCCATACTCACCATGCCCAACATATAGGCGACATCACCAAGAGTGAGAATTACAGGACCATCAGCCTGATCAATCACTCTAGCAAAGTACTTCTGGCATGTCTGGAGATTATACGGAGTCGGATGAACCCAGTCTTTGCTATGAAGGTTCTTATCCAACATCGACTTGAGAATTAACATTAGAAAGGTCTTTGTTGTTTTTATCGATTACAAGAAGGTAATTGGCCGAGTATGGCATCATGGTCTAGTGATTACTGTGCTACAGCATTATGGGGTTCATCAAAAACTCATCAACATAATCAGGGATCTCTGATCACAGGGCAAGGCCAAAAGCTGCATCAGATTGAACAACAATCTCACTGAGTGGTTTGAACAATGGGCGTACATACCTCTTTAATTTCTCCCTAGAAAACATCTTAGCTGAAGCCTTTGAGGACTGGGTACTAACGTTGATGGTTACAAATTGAAGAACTTTTGCCTTGCCGATAACATCGCTCTCGTTGCAGATTCAGAGGATGATCTCCAAACCCTACTTGAAGGAGTCGTCAGCAAGAACTATGGGATGGAGATCAGTGTACCAAAAACGAAAGCTATGATATTCTCTCATGAAGATCTACTCCAAACAAACATCAGGCTGGATAGCACATCTCTTGAGCTGGTAAATTTAAAAATAAAATAAACTATCCAGGAGACGGTGACACTTATACCATCAAACTACTCTCCCATCGAAATTAAAAGTAGATTGTTATTGGCATCAACAGCCCTAGCGAAACTACAGAAGGTATGGCTTGATAAGGAAATCACATTAACCACCAAACTTTGCCTTGTCAATTCTCTTGTCTATCAAAGTTCTACTCTTAGACTTTGATATCTGGACCATCAAAAGGAATGACCTAACGAAATTGGAAGACTTTGAGATGCGTTGCTATAGGAAGATCTTAAACATCGGTTGGAAGGATAAGATCCGAAATGAAGTCCTTTCAAGAATTTCCTCCTGCAAATTTAGACCAAAGAGGATCCTGGTCCGTATTACGGAATTATGCACAACTAACCTGAGGTCCGTTCCCGAAACCCACACGTAAATCTTCGTGCATACTATATCATGCCTGAATGGATCAATTTATCCAAAGTATTTTGTAACTGGTATGACAAGGTCTGTTATGTAGGACATACGCACGAGTTAGTATACACGTAGGGTTACTCACGAGTTTGGGGAACGGACCCCTTGTTCCTGTTGTTTGGCGGCCGCGCATACTCATTGAAATTTCTCCTTCCTGTCACTTAAAATGGAATGGCTTTAACGCAGCTGCAGTAAGTGGGTTCAGTGCACACAACATACGTATTACCTCTCCGTTAATTGGCGGGGAGTTTGCTTGAGATCGAACTTAGTCTCTACCAAATACTGCCAATCACATACCGCGCAGGCTAAAGTTAATTCAATTTCAACCGATTGCAGTGAGTTGCGGAGAGCGTGGCCTAGCGGTTAGGGCGGGAGAGCGTGGCCTAGCGGGTAGGGTGCTTGCCTCTGGCGCAAATTTACCATCAAAATTCCCGGGTTCGAATCCCGGTGGGGTCGTGGCACTTGCTGGGATTTATTCGGGTACTATCAATTCTGGATTTGATCTGTATACCAGCTATTGATTAAATACAGAATACCGCTCTCCTCCATGGTTCACTTGGAATTGGGCAAATGGATCATGAAAGCATCCCGTCCTTCGGAGGGGACGTTAAGCCGTCGGTCCCGTGTACAGAGAGTCACAACTGTACATGTACATCGCAGTCAGTGTCGAATAAGAGTAGGGTGTTAACCCCTGACTGTTCCCAATCCGCCCCAGCCTCAAAATAGCGGGCCATGCGGAGCGTCCGTATCATGGATACACGCGGCCCCGGATCAGCACACTAACTGAACAAATCCTGACACCACCACAAAGCCATTACCAATGACTTGTGGATACGAGCAAACAAACAAAAGTGAGTTGCGGCAGAAAGTGATCGATATATCGGCAACGCAACGTAGAATCTGCAGCGAGGTATCAACGGACCTTTATATTAATTTCAACTGGATTTATAATTTGCAGCGAAGTATGAACTACCATTTACTCCCATTTTCAGCTATTTTCAGAATAGGAACGACCACGACTGCAGATCTAGAGTGGGTCAGCTGGGCTTCTTTAGTGCAGTCAACACCAGTATCGACTTTACCGTGTGAACTTCCAAGTGCTGCGACATAAACTCACGAGTTTGCTCCCAAAATCAAAGGAACTCGCTGTGATGTAATTGGAATGCGGATTCGAAAGATAGGCCTACTACAGACCACTTACACGTGGTGGACCATGATAGGCCTACTTATAAAAAAAACGGTGTAAAGAAACTGAGTGTCCCCCAGAGTTTCCTAGCTACCATAACAACATGTACGGAATAACCGTGACCTTGTACACGAGGCCATTTGGGTACAGTGCTGAAACAAATGATGCATACAGCCCTCTGTCAAGAAGCTCAGTCACACGGACACGGTATTTGATGACACCGGGACTGGTGTAGTGAAATGCCTGGGGACACGAAATTCTGCGATAATTAACACAGGATTATTGCCCAGGATCAAACAGGATTATTGCCCTGTTCACTTTCGGCGCGAGTTTTAGAAGCACGGGTGCTCTAAAAAATACGACGTGCCCGCATACTTCCGGGCATAGAACTATTAATCGATATTGCCGGCAAACTGGCGAGTGCGATACCTTTTTAACATAACCAACCTTGTATACTCCATATACCGATGTTTATACGCCTAATATAGTTGATTCTAACTTCTCTTAATCTAAAATATTAAGAAAGTTAGGACTGTGGATTCGAACCAGTAACCTTTCGATCTGTAGTTTCAATCTAATACACGATGTTATGTAAACCGATCTGGCAAAAAGGTGTTGTTTTGTGATACTTGAATCAATAATTTTACGGAGTGAAGCTACTGCGTATTACAATACATAATAACAAGTTGGTTTTTTTTGGGGGGGGTAGCTATGCTTAAAAATAACGCATGCTGGGCATTGACATCACGGGTCAAGTCGTCTGTACCTTTTCTGTCCAGGAGGTACTTCCGGGGCATCATCCTCGTCCTCACTCCTGAGTTCGAAAATTCTAAAGTAAAACAGAAATTCGGCGTACGTGGATAGTCTGTGGATGCTAGCCAAACGCCCGAGTTCGAAAATGCTGGAGTAAATCAGACATTCGACATACGCCGATGCTCGAAAGAGTCGCCCGCATACCGAAATACCCCCGAAATAGTACACGGGGGATGGGGGCCCTAAATTGAAGTATAAACACCAGTTTCTTTACCTTTCAACACTATGAGCCAATGCAGTCTCAATTCCCATGGCACAGTTCAGTAGCTTACATTCACCAATGTATTTAGAAAAAAAATCCCCTGATTGTTGGGTATGATATATGATAGCCAGAACACATGAGGTAAGTTCATGTCACTGCATGTACAAATACAACCCACTGAACTGTGTCCTTGGTGGATGAGTATATTGTAACTCATAGTGCAAGATTTACCAGTATTCAATTCACCCAGAGAAGATTAAATTCTCTCTTCCTACACTTATCAGGACGACGATGGGATAAACCTATAGTTCATCAATTGACTTCTATATAAATAGCTAGATTGACGCACACTCCAAATCCGTTGGAAACACACCTTAAGTTCATTTCATTTTTATTATCACGAGTACCTACAGAAGACAAAGTGGCTTGGACTTACTGCAGGTCGCAGCATCAGTAGATGTATTTTTAAAACAATTATGTGCTAAACAATTATATGCTAATTACTATCCAGAATTCCTCTGCACTTCCAATGCCTAAATCAATGGAAATATTTTATTCACTCTGCCAACACTAACCACAACGACAACGGGATAAATGTATACATTACTATTTTACTTCTGAAAAATAGCTAAACCACCAAACCAATTTTAAAAGTTATTTTAGTATATATACAGACCAATTATAAATCTGAACTTATTACAAGCAATGGCGCATGGCGTTGGAGAAAACTTATATATATATTCATAAATAAAATATGGCACCATTAAAGTACGCTCTGTCGATTGGCGTGCTAACTGGAAATAATTCAGAGCTTTTTTAAAGAAGTCGTGCTACATCCGCAAATGTATATCCAAAATAACACTACTAAAACAGGACGTTACCACACCGATGTATGACCTGAACTGCATTTTCTCAATTAAATTTACAGAAAATATATGCGCTTAAGATGTATAATTCGATTGGACAAATGGATAGTTTACGATTCATATCTTAAAGGCTGACTCAGAGATTTCGATATATAATTTTTTGTGTAGTAATTAAAAATAGTCATCTAGAACTAAAGATAGTCACCTAGAATGCTTAATTCCAAAGTTTGAGGTGAATCGGATATTTCGTTTTGATGCAGTTAACATTTATGTACAGTAAGTAGTGCCATAGGATACCGTGTATAACAAAAATTCCTGATCCGGAATTTTATGACAAAGTTGTGATTTTCTATATGAAGGACTTCGATTTGAGCTTAGTTATTTCACACAGTGGTTAGTATATGGACAGGCATTATGTATATGCAAAAAACACGATTTGTTTGAAAATTGAGTGCGCCCTCATCGGAAATCTCTGAGTCAGCCTTTAAAGTAACATAAAACAATGGCGGTCTCCCTATTTCACGTGGCAACGGATTTGAGATCGAAAGTCGGGTTTACGATTCGAATGTCGGTTATCGCAACATCGAACTCGTGGTCTAGTAAGTACTGCTTCTGGAGCAAAAGGTCCTCTGTTCCAATCCGGGTTGGGCCACTTGCTGCGATTTATTCAGGTATTCAGCTTTGATAATTTGTATAAGACTTAATTAATTTCACAATTCTGCTCTTGTCATGGTCAATTTTAATTGAGTAAACGAATCATAAAAGCGTCTCGTCTTTTTTTATTTGATTATCATTATACAGGGTGGCCAGAGCAGCTATCAGCTGTTGTTGCACAGGGTCAGGCCCGGGCGCAGGGGCGGGGGTTTGCGGTCGCACCCCATCCCCCAAAAAATCCACCAAAAGGGGCAAAAAGGTCCACTTTTTGCTGATTTTTTTTTTTGGATATTAAGTCCAAAACGTAGAGAAATTTTGACAAGAAAGCCATTTTGGTTATAAAATCAAAAAGTCCAAAAAAGCTCCATTTTTAGCTAGGGGGTTAGGGCCACTTCACCAAAAAAAGGTCCACTTTAGGAAAAGTCCACCCCATTTCGAAGTCCTGCAACCCCCCCCCCCCCAAATACATCCTGCGTACGGCCCTGCACCAGGGTCCTGTTTAACTTACTTACCATGATAAAAAATAATAAAAACGGACCTTCAAATACAATCTCACATGATAATGAAATACAGAAATAACCGGATGAATCAATTGGAAAACAAAATTCACCAAAACTTAACACATGCTGCAATTATTAAGCAGGTTTAAGTAAGATAAAAAGCACGGAACCAACAACACTTACAGTGATCAACATTCATACCATGTAAAAGGAAACACCATATGTCATGTATGTCATATATATATAAAGATCATATAAGCATAATAAAAATTAATAAAAATGTACACCATAAAAAAAAGCTAGACCAATATAAAAGTATACACAATTGCACCAAATACCATAAGAAATAAAGACGGGGGACAATTCCGACCAACATAAAAATCGACACTTTAGATACTCGATTCCATTCAAAAAATACACAAGGCGAACTGTATTTACGCGATGCGTATAAAATAAAAATGTCCCCGCCGAATGTCGCCACCACTAAACATGAGATAACAACTACACACCCCCACCCCCGCCACAAAAACCCGCAACACCCACACACTAGCACCAACACCCTGAAAAAACCCAAACACCCCGCAACACTTCATCCCAACTCCCCCAACACCCCCTCCCCAACACTCTGCAACAACCCCCACCCAACCCCCCCTCCTTAACACCCCTCAACACCAACCCACCCCAATTACCCCGTAACACGCCTCCCCTTCCCCAACCACCCCGCAACACGCCACTCCCCTCCACAACCACTCCCGCAACACCCTACCAAACTCCCCAACACCCATCTCCAATTCCCAACACCCCACCCAACAACACCTCACACCCACAGACACACATACAACCAAAGAAACTACCCACATAATACAAAATACAAACAAACCCCACCCCCTCCTCAACACAAAACACCCTCCTCGCCAAAACCCCTTTGCCACACACAACCCCTCCCTAAAACACCCCACAATACCCTACCCCTACCCCAAAACCACCCCCTCCCCTATGAATAGTGGTCTCATGTAGCGAAGGAATGTTTGCATATTCGATGTATCGTTTCAGAGAACAAGCAATTACGAATTATTTTAATTAGCTCATTTCTGAAAGTATGTGATATATGCGGCTTCGTAGGTTGCAAATTGCAAAAACAAAAAAGATGGACCCCATGATAGGCTTTCATTGAGCGCAGGAATTTTGAGTATCCAATGTAAAGTGTCCTAAATATTACAATTACGCTGATTTTTGGCATGATTACTTAACTCATTTGCATAATCAATTTGCCCAAAATACGTCCAAAATCTAAGCAGGTCGAGAACTCTTCAGCCCGTTCCCTTCCACCAATGGACATCATTATACGCCTTACGGAATCTAGAAAACTTGTACACAGGCCCTCCAAGAAAAATTTTCAAATTATGCAATTATACTTAATAGCATATTTACGCCCAAAATCAATTCAGGTCGAAGAACTCATCACCCGTTCTTTTTACCAAGTTACATCATTGTTGCCCTACGGGAACCCAGATAAACGTATACACGGGGGTTAACAGTTTTATCACAAGACCGAACGGACGGACGAACGAACGGAGCTGTGCATTTGTAGAGTCCCCGTTCCGACTCGTCGGCGGGGACAATTAGAGGGAATAATGTCATTGGAAAAGTTCATGTACAGAAATTATACCCAGTAAATGGCATCGCAGTTCGTTTCGAACGAGTTTACTGAAAAAACAGACTGTTATCAACCCGTCCTGAACGATTGTTGGATATTTAGTACAATAAGGGCTGGTCACGCTGACGTCACAAGTATAGGGCGGCCATTTGGCGGTGGGGGATTTTCCCGCGGTCGCCGTGTTGTTTTGTAAACTGGCATAAAATGCCCACGAACGATCAGCAGGAGATGCGAAAATGGTAGCCGCTAGTAGGAAATAACATACACATTTAGAAAGAAAGCCTATTCGTTTCAATTCGAAACAATCAAAGAAATGTATAAAGGGTGCCAAACGGCTCGAATCGAAGTTTGTTCAGGAGCGACGTTGAAACTAAGATTCGAAGTTATTAAAAGTACGCGCCAGTGTTGGTGATACTGCGAAATGAGGGCCAAATAGGTTAAGCAACGGCAAGTGACCCTTATGTAACTGCTGTGATAGGGAAAAGCGCCTATGGTAGAACCCAGAGTAAGTGACAGGATCTCCCCATATCCCTTATTGACTTGATGGAAAAAGACACTATGCGACTGGTATGGGACCGATTTTTCATAAGATGATTTCTCCCCCACATGTAGACATATACGAAACTTTTGATTGCAAATGGTCCCGCCGTTTTTTTGATAGAAGCAGCAACAAATATCACCACTACGCACTTACATACTAGTGTGTGGAAATATTGACAACTTTGAGATGTTTGCTTTTATTTCACATTCAAAACTCTCATAGAGGAAAATATCACCACCCGAAGTACAAGCTAAAATCACCAAACCAAATTTCAACATTGGGTGGACCAGAATTATTTTTTGCTAAACTCAGAAGGACATCACAACGCCCAGCACGAGATGATCTATATTCGGTACGCCAGATGTGAGATCATACGATGTAAAATGTTGGAGCGCGGAATAAACTGCCCACAAAATACCATTTACTTTGAGAAAATATACCACACTCCCATGCATGACAATCATAAAATTCAACCACTTTTCTTAATATCACTAATTCATTTTCAGAACATTTTTTGAAGCATTTTTCAGATGCCATGCAAGAAAAGTAGTCCACTTCGATAGTATAGATTTTTTTTGATCCTTATGGGATTATAACATAGGCAGTGTGTGTTAATAACGTGGTTTTGTACTACATTTGAGACGTTTTGTTCATAACATTGAAAGGAAAAATTTCCTGGGACTAAAATTTTCACTGGGTAATGAGGAATATATGAACTTTTTTTATTAACCAAAATCTAAAAATTTTGATGGAGTAAAGTGGGTGGACGAGGTTTCAACCTGGTCACCCACCTTTACATAAATACTATAACGTATTAATAATAATTAAATCTGCTTTTTGAAGCCATACATGTTTATGGCATTTGTGCAATTCTACATCAGGAAAATCGGGGTAAACGGGAGAGAAAAGCGGCAGATGCTTTGTAAATGAATGCAAAATCATAACCGCTTATCAATAAATGAACTGCACTGTTTATATTAGGTTTCGGGATCTTAGCTTCAATGTCCGGTTGTTTTAAAATCGGAGCGCTTAAAAAAGTACCCTTAAAAGGGGGAACAAATACCTCTCTGAGATGTCAATTGCACGGATCCGGCGAATTGAAGGAGAAAGTACTTAATCTTTGCCAAAAAATTAAAATTACCGGGTATTTCCTTTGCTAATTGATAAAGTTAGTTCTGAATTAATCCAATGCGGGGAACGAGCCTTGCTATATGCTAAGGGCAAAATTGCTGTACTTTTTAAACAGTTGATATAAGTTGACTCAGTCACTATCTTCAGTAGATAGCGTCTATTCACAATTAATTTAAACAAAATACGCATTATGTACCTGGTACATGCTGTAGGCAACTCCAAACACTTCCATGCATTGCGGTTGGCGTCTCAGTATGTGAACTTAATACCGAATACGTAGTTAAACACCGCAATGTGCATACAGACAATAGATATACGCATAAGTCTGCACTCTTATTTAAGATGAAATACTTTATGAAATTCAAGAGCAAGTTTAAAAAACCCATGAATGCGCTCGTACATATGCAAAAAATGAATACACTAAATAATAAAGTAAGGTGATCATTCCAAACATATACCCTTAGGAAGAGCCCCAAAACAAAAACCAGAGAGTAGTGTCCAAATTCAAGGTCATTAGCTGCCAAGCAACTTACCTTTGTTTTAAGAGGGTATTTCGTACGCGTGTGTGCTGCAGGCAAAATACATCGGACCGTGCAGTGAGAGGTTTTGTTCTTGGTCACCGAACATGTCTATCTCAAACTTAGAAGTTTTTCTTTCAAAGTAACCGAAAAACAAACTGGCGCGACGTTGGCTTTATGTCTGCAAGTACTGTAAATGCTCTTTTGGATGTCAACGCCATCTTGTGTGAAATTGATAATTAAAAGGGTGTTACTTCGTGTAATCTGTTCTGAGAGAAGCGGCACGGTTTGTGAACTTTCCTCTACGCGTCATGGTTAATAGAAGTTCACCGACACGGGGACAAGCCCCCCCATGAAGCTGTTCATACTAAAGGCAGAGGAAAACCGACAGATTGACATAAATGCGTATCAATTTCAAATTCGGAGTTTGTATGCGGTTTACGATCTGTTCAAGGAAATGCAATATGAGAATCGAAGGCAGAGCAACATATGGGCATTGTGATAGAAGATTTTGTACATTCACGAGGATTACAACAAAAATTATTTTAGAAAAGTGACATTTCAGGAGTATTTTGGCTCTGATATGAAAAAAGCTCACCTTGACGATTAACATTTTAAATAATAATTACTACAAATGGCAAACCAAAAAGTTCACTTCAATTTCAATGTGATTTTATTGACAATTACAAACGTACAAAATAAGGGGTTAGTATAGAAACAGAAACAAATAAAATCTGTGGTGACTTAACTATGCATTTAGTACAGTGCAGTATAGCCAAATGCATGCAATTGTACCACCCTCTACTACCTACCAGCTACCTACCTACATACCCGACTCAGCACCTCACCCGCCCACCCATCTATTAAAAAAACAATAGCCGTCTGATCTATCCATCCACCCACCCACCCACCCACCTTGCCATCCTAACCTATCTATCTCTACCCTGAAATAATCACGTATGCAATGTGACGTGCGCGTTGTTGCGCGCTTGTGTAAGCGGAGTAGTGTGCCAAGGTGGCGTATAGCTTTTAACATTGTATATATGTAGGGCCTAAGCATCCGATGTATATTGTGTGGGCGTGTATAGATGGTAGGTGTGTGTGTTGGGTTGTATGTGAATGTGTACACCCTCACACTAGGCTGTGCATGTGACCACAGTAAGAGCGAAGGGTCATATAATGTACTTATGCCGCCATACATCTAAGGTTCATCTGTCCCTATCTCAATTTTCTATAAATGAGATCACAAATATAGTGAAATTTCGGTGTTTCCAAATTAATTAAAATTATTTGGATGGATTAATTATAATTAAAAGGACAATTTGTAAAATTCTAACCGGATAAGATATAAAAGACCAAATTACCAAACGGATGAAGTGTCGAAGTGGTATATTTGACGTTTGCATTACAGCATCAATATCACGCAGCCCAGCATGTCGACAATAACGTCAAACACACACTTACACGAGCCAATTTGCCAATCTCCCGTCAAAACACGGCTCAGTTTGATTCTTCACATACCGACTTTTACAATACTTGGACCAATTCCCCACTACACAATTCTCTGTTGGTATCACACCGTTTTTAAGCCCATATCCCTTATTGTATGATTTCTATTAGTGTTCTCAATAACTTTAAAATCTTGTGCGGTAAACCGCGGCGAATGTATAGCTTTAGTTCGGTGCGTATTATGGAGGCGACAGGAGGAAAACGCATTAGCGATGTTAACAAACTTGGACTCGCCTCAATCTTTGCCCTAGGCATACACACAGACAGAAATGCTGCGTCGCGCCCATTTGCTTGTCGCCTCGGGTGTGTAGCAGTCCTTCTTTGCTCTCTGATGACAGACAGTGTCTTCGACGAAATTTGCGTTTTAAATGGATTGTTGATGTGGTATATGTAATTACCTTATACACATGACTTTGAAAATTGTCGCGAGTATGAAAACAGAAAGGAATCACATCAATTCATATTCGACAGGCATACCACAACACTATATAGAGAGCAAGTTTAGAGTGTAGCTCATATTCTCATAGACTTTCTTTGTTCAAACATTTTATTAACATGTATTTGTGCTAATCTACGTTCAGAATACGATGGATAGTTGACCCAGAGTCGTCAATGAAATTTATTTCAAACGCATTAAAAAATTACCTTTAGGGCATTCAAAAAGCACCTTTAAATATTGTATACATTTTATTGCTTAATTTAACACGTAACTCATTTATTAACTGACCAAGCAAATAAGTCAACATTGACTTATTAGTACTTCGGAAAATTTCCTATAAAACCCATGTACACCAAGGTAATAAGTATTTTTACGAAGAGAATTGACCAACCTTCAAACAATCAGGTGAGGTTGACAGCATTTAAATTATTTTCTGTCACTGATTTTGTCAATGCACGAGACACATAGAAAATATCCAAACATTTATCTCATTTATACACAAAACATTTCAATATTTTTCCGGAAAATTTGGACTGTATTGCAATTATACTTGCAATATGAATGAGAGCACTCGTCCGCAGAATAAATTCATCCGATATCGTGCTTTATACGTCCAAAAAATCACATATGCTGATTACCATAAACAATAGTAGAGTAATCATCCAATCAGATGCGCTGTCTAATTGGAAACATTTATAAATTACTGTGTGTAATGAAGAAGAGTATTTTTAACTTTCAAAACTAAAATATTTATCTATTAAGCGGTGATTTATACCACTTCAAACTTAACTTGAATGATTTTCTCTGATAATATATTACATAATTACTTTTTCAAAAGGTATAGGTTTGAAAAACAAACACCAAAATAATAAAATATGAAGAATTCACCATAGAGACAGAAGCATTATGTTTATTAACATAACATGATGTTATATTAAAAAGGCAAAAGGAACAATAGTTGCCAGACAGACAGATCTAAAATATTGCAACCACAAGTTATACAATGGGAAAATGGTCTGTCTGGATGAAGTAATAGACACTTTACTACCTGTAATTTTTCCCTGTAATCTTAACAATTATATGCTCAATACTTATTCAATGCAAGAATTTACTTTGCTAAAACACTGAACAAGTTTCATATGCAATGTAAGCTAAACCTATATTCTGCTAGCGGAGTGGATATCAAAAAATGAGCCCAACTATCGGTATGTGTTGGAGGAAAGCAACACGAGTCATGTCAGTCGTATAGAGTACATGCATGGCCGCATTTCTGGTGCTGTACTTGTTATTAGTACATGTATAACATGCATAAGGAAAATCCGGTTTGTCATGGGAAATGACCCACATAAAATACCTATATAAAATCTATTCACGACATGCTCAGCCTTACCCCACTCAATTTGTAACTATTTTCTCACAATTATGGTAAACTTGTATACGCTTCAAATGACTTCAGAATCCATGTTCATTGGTCTTGTGATTTCGAGCTCATGATCCAAAACGGCAAAGAATCAACTTCAACGAAACGTCCATTTTAAAGATACTTAAACATGTTGAACTTTTTGAATCGGTATGATCTTCAAGAATAAGAGTGAATATCCTTTCTTGATTATCGTGATTCTTAATAGGTATGTGATATAGAAGTTGTTGATTCTACTACCTCTACTGCTGATTATTGGAAATACAACACTCTGAATCTTAATGCAGCGTGATGCCTTTAAATAATGCGTTACGCAGTTTCATGCGCACCGTTTTCAGCTTATAAGCAGTCCTTTGCGCCATGGATACGCCTTATGAGCGCCAGACGCTGTGGATACGCCCTGTGAACGCCAGCTAATCATAAAATCATCAAACTATTTGGGTTGAAAGTCCGAGTTGAAGGTTGAATTTCTAATTAAACTTATTGCTTCATGATAATAGAATAAAAAAATAAAAGATTCGCATTATCAATTATGGCCTCACAACTTTCAAATAATGGGCGAGGCGCAGCCTGAGCCTGTTATTCGCCCATAAACTGCATCACCTTTTATTCTTAAGTTCTTCTTTAGTTTACAATTCAGAATCAACCCTCACCATTCAAACAAACTTACCCAGGCCAAGTTAGCCTAGGTGTAACAACGTTGGACCAACTAACAATTGGCAGTATAAAGTTTGCAAATTTATTGGATAGTTGTTTGCCTCACAAAGACTCTTTTGAGGTGAAAGTGGGATGGTCAAATTGACCTTGAAGAACTTGGCTTTTTGAAATCACCGTGAGAATTAAATGCATTATACGGGAAGCTAATGTGGAATCGGAAATTTGGGTTTTAGAAATGTTTGGTGATTGGCTAACTTTACGTCTATGTTGCCACAGGGTTTAATCGGCAAGTGTTCCTTATCAGACTCAGAGTATAGTGTCTAGTCTCTAGACCTTGTTATGCTCGATGTGCTTTATTCGTAAAAGACGTAACCAAAGACTAGTAGAAGTGTTTCTAGAATGTCTTATATGGCATACTACCAGAGGTTTACTTCTACCGCTGTCAACATCAAACTGGGCGTAGTTTTGACTTATGGCAATCAACCACAGCTGCAAATTCAAGGATTCATTTCAAGTACTTTAAATAATAAGGCGTACAGTACCGGTGTCCATTAATTACAAAGCCGTTTTAATGTAGCATGCACTTTGCTGCAAATAGAAAGTACGCTTCAATCAGCTCCAAAATATCACCAAAAACTTTTCCCCATTCTCCAAATCGAGCTGTTGCCTGGGAGAAAGCCTAGAATCTTATACAGCAACTCAGCACAAAACAAACAAAAACAACCGTCAACAAGAACACAGACAAAAGAATCATCAATCACCCCCCCCATCCACCACACGGATCACCATCCATATCATCATCATCATCATCATCATCATCATCACCACCACACCAACCACCACCACCACCACCACCAACCACCACCACCACCACCACCACCACCACCACACCACCACCACCACACACCACCACCACCACCACCACCACCACCAACACCACCACCCACCACCACCACCACCACCACCAACCACGGGATCCTCTCCTTTGTGGTTAAACTTTTTCATATAGAAGTCCCATTGATGCAAATGAGGTATTACCAATTGATTCGTCCTGTACGTTGTATGAACTTGTGCAGTAGTCTTGACGGAATGAAAAGGAAATACCTCTTTCAATCAATGGGACTTCTATATGAAACGTCTACCCATTTGTGATCTTTCATTTTATACTCTTATTGTTTGATTAGTATGATCGTCTTATATCTATTGCTAATGTCTTGCTTTGTACAGCGATGAGACCTGAAATACGCGCTTTATAAGTTTTCGTTATTATTATCAGTTATCTAGGTCAGAATTTGACGATTGACCATAATTACTGGTGCGATGAGTTGGTGTTTGTTCTGCCAAACTATTCATAAGATAGAGTTATATTTGGAGAGGACATTCGTTGCATAACTTCACTTAGAACTGGATGTTTAGAAAATAAAAAAAATAAGAGAGGAACATCTGGCTCTACCAAAGTTGCTGCTTTTCAAAAGACACTTTAGGCATCAGCACACAATCCATTTTTCCCAAAAATGACTTTTCAGCAAAAATTTACGTTTTTCAGAAAAAGTGGCACTTTGCAATATTTTAAGGTCTAAAGTCAATCGTCAATGTACAAAAAACGGTTCATTTCCTTAATTTTATTCATTGAGTCGATGTACTAGTTTAAAACATTAACTCACAGGCAAACAAATAAACAAATAAGGCAATTTATGCAGACAAACAAACAAACAATGAGATGAGATGGTGACTGTAAGCAACGCCAGGTGGAATGTGAAGGAGATCGACTCATAAAGGAAAACGCTACATCGACTCAAACGCTACATCGGCTGAAAACATCATTTTTGGAAAAAAGGGAGTGTGTGTTGATGCCAAAAGTGTTTTTGAAAAGCAACGACTTTTGTGGCAGAGCCAAATGTTTCCTATCTTCAAAACTGTTTAAAATTTTCCAATCATCCAGTTCGCCAGTTCTAAGTGAAGTTATGCAATGAAATGTCCTTTATTTTTATTTTTTTGAGGGGGCATATTTGTTTTTGGGAACCGTGTATAATTATTTAATGCCCTGATCTAAAGTAGGATTGAGTGGAAGGATGAGACCTAGCATGCCCAGGAAGACCAGCAAGACCATCAATCTGCATAGCTAATGAATTCAGACTTTTGATTGTTAGGAAGTTTACTCTACCTTCATGAGTAATTCTCCTGATAATAATCTACTTCAAAATGATATTTAAACAGAGCCCTTCGTATTCGCGAGTCACATATTTTTGCCAACGATTCTTCAGTGTCTGCAAAATCTAAATCCTGTTACTTCAACAGTAGATATGACGTTACTAGTATAATGTTTGAACGTCAATTTCGTTTTAATGTTTGGGAAGAATGAAAGTCCGACGGTGTCAGATCTAGAGTATAGGATGGGTGTCACAGTCCTGCATTGCAGTCATACTGTCATATCATGGTGACCACCAACTTATGAAGTGGTGCATTGTCCTGATGGAACATCACGTCTTTCGTGAGCTTTCCACGTCTTTTGGCCTTAATTTTTCTGTTACTGTATGGCCTTTCTGAAGGTATTTCTTTGGAATTACAGAAAATCGAAGTCATCACCTAAGCTTGTTAGCCGAGTGAACAGCCTTGACCTTCCTCGGAGGGAAAAACCTCGGATACTTCCAATGCTGTGACTGTTATTTGATGTATGACAGAAAGTGCTGGTCTTTAACGACTCTTCCATAGTCACAAATATGTTGATGAAATCGGTCGGATCCGCTTCACAATTTTGACGGGAGTGATAAACATCTAAAGTGTCTGATCTGGGATCATCGGAATGATCTGTATATCTTCATGAGATATGAAGAGATGTATGTAACACTGTCTATGTAGCGAATGGTCAGCGGTCGATCTCCATAATCATACCTGCACTTTGGTGCACTTCATCGCTTAAATTCAGGTGTACACCTCTTTTTCTGTTGCATAATTATAAGGGGCATCATCCACAACGCCGACACCATGTCCTCAAGGATAGCCGACGTGGTTAGTCCTTTACACTGTAGTACTGATGACACCAAGAAGCGAGAGTCCATTTTCGTCAACACTGGCTATCTACTAAAATGCAACCTCATTTATTCAGGCCTCAACCTCAGTTATTGCTAGTATACTCTTTTGTGGCTTCTGTAGGGGTAATAATATTCCTGATTATTACAATACATATATTTACGTATATACCTCTGATGTTAGTTCATACGCCATTACATTTACCCTCAACCATGTCAATGATAAATTAGACGCTTGATCTTTTTTTGCCATCACTTTTAAAAAATGTTGTTGCCACTTTACTTAGGGTGAATATTAATTAACACTATACTTAGGGCGTTGGTTTAAAATGTCAAACTGAAATATATTAAGTGTAGAACAAAGATTACTTTAAAGGTCCATGGCCCGATCGCTAATAGCCTCGTCCCCAGATTTTACCGGAAGTGGTCACCATTTTGGTATCAGAAGAAAGCTACTATTTTTCTCATTTACCCTGTGAAATCTTAGAGCCAAAGGATGTTTGGTTGGAAGTTATTAGCAAAAATGTGCCCCATTGTGGTCGAACCAATATTAATTTTAACAGTACTCTATGGGGCTTATAAAATCACGTTTTTAGCTCTCGCATCCCCCCCCCCCCCACAAAAACGGATTGAAATATCCGCGTGAAACTTTACAGATAGGTTTGGAGTGAAGGCCAATCTATCAAGATGAAAACTTGTATCCTTAAATCGGGGCCATCCCCCTTTAAATGAGTACATATTCCTTTGCTGCCCATATGTCTTTCATGTACGTAAATAGGTACATCATGTAACTATAGTTGTTCCGGTGTAGAAACAGTAATTAGTCAGACAGTACTTACAGTCCGGGCTACAACGGTAAGGAATAGGGCACTCAATTCAGTTGACTCTTCACGCAACATCGGTTCACCCTTTATCAGTTATCGTCTATGGAGACCGGACTATGGCTCCTGCCGGGACTATAGTTGCTGTCACACCGGGTGTCCTTATTATACGCGTCCTTGTGATATAGTGTCCTACCTATTGTGCACTCCATTGTATGCTGCACGCATAATTTATTTCAGCACTATAGACCCGTATTCAATAGCCAGCCATGTTGGTGGACAAGATAGACGCATTCCAGTACTACAATACATTCACCTGTCAATGATCCCTGTGCAATCGCTAAACATGGATCGATTGACAGCTTAATTGGATTTTAGCATAATTTAAGTAATGACAGTAAAAGGAAAAGCCAATCAGGGGTTTACTGTAACTCACACTGTACTGTATTGTATCTCATCCCTCGTGATAAAGTTTTTGACTAATAAAATGTGAACGAACACGCAATTCTCCATCTAAGTAAAAAAAAACGCCAAGTGTTTGGTGCAATCCAATTATCTCTATCAACTGTATCACGCTTTCAAGTCCTGAACCCCCGCGAAAAATAATCACAATGTTAAGTCTATGGCGTGTAACTAGATTCCGAAATGTTCGTGATCCGGTTACTAGGGAGTTACGTCCCGGAAATAATACAACCTTATGTACCAAGGATTCAAAGGAACCAACCTTTTAAGTTCCCCAATCTTCCATGTACATGATGTACTTTAGACAATCCCATCGAGACACTTCTAGCGAATTTCCCGGACCAATACTTATCAATAGAACTATTATGAAACTGTAAAAGTGATATATTGAAATATTATTGTAGTACTATCAGTATTTAAAAGCATAGGAGTGTTCAATCTCTTCATTCTTGATAACTTTGCCTCTCATATTTCGAGTATAAGAGGAAATTAAGTCGGTGATAGAACCATGGTTTCTGACAGAAGACATTGTTTAATGCTATTTTAACATACCATATGCTATTGAAGCAGCCTCAAAAAATTTGGATGAAGTCCACATCTCAACATACCACGCCCTGCCTGAGCTAAGTCAATTGCCTGTAGCTTGGTCCATACCTAATCGATGTCAGTGATCTTTGCCAGTAAATTAAAGCTAATAAAATAAGCTAATAAAATCGTTTCATACGTTTAGATATTTGTTACTAAAAAGCAACTAGCTGTCTCAAATCAGGGTCCATGTTTTTGCTCACCCTGCAAGCTGCATCGCTAGCCCTTCTTGTGCAGTGTACCATGCAGGGCACCGACATGTTGGCTTTTGTGCGCATTCACATTGACGTTGTTGTGGATGATTTCTTGTAGGCCAAGTTGGTGGTTTGTGCGCTTTGGGTGCAATGATTATTTAAGTATGCCACAGAATCGAGTCCGTCTACAGCAAAGAGGTTTCTATATAGAATAGAGAGGCAAAACGTTTACGTAATCTTTAGAATTCACCGTCTCGCATGTTTTGCGAACCACAAGAAAACCTAGGTACCAACAATACAAATCATGCTGCCTCCTGCTTCTTCCACATAGACTGTGGGTGCGCTTTGCATATACACTAATCGGTTAGTGATACAAATTAATGTATGTGTTAGAGGTGGCCAGGTGTAATCATAGTGTACCTGATCATTGGGCTCAGATACTCTTTTTTCTCATATGCAATGCGCGCTTAGGTGAAAAGATGTAATCATTGAGGCGGTTTTTTTTTTTTTTTTTAAAGTTCTTTTATTGTGTTTTTCATATTTTCATTCGTTGTGTGGCCATGGGTGGACAAAATTTTAACACCCAATAGCCCCCAACACCAACAACTGAGATTTGGCGATTGTTTGTAAATCGAATTTACATTATGTGTGTATAACAAGCACCCAAACTGAGTAATTATTCCGTGCAATATTCAAATGTCAGCGCCCAGCACGGACGACTGGTTTGAATGCGTGTCCCCCCCTTGCCGCTAAGTACCATGGATGATGCACATTTTTCACCCGTGGATAAGTATAGCGCTATAACTCTCAGCCCACAACCTACACATTGCTGGTTTTCGATTCTGAATCAATAACGTGCTGAGCGTCACGATAGGATTGGGAGTAAGGGAGTGAATAACCTGTGATCGCTTTGTTAAATTTGAAAGGACCCGCAACAGAGAATAGGGTGTCAGCATTTAATTTGCACCTCGCTTCCTAGAGACCTGCTATATAGGTTGCGTAATCGTTAGACCCTGTTGAATAGAAGCAACTATCCATGCCATACGTACCATATATGTTCTCATTGGAAGGGACTATCAGATAAATCTGTCCACTCACTCTTAAGCGACAAGTTAAATTCAATCACACCCCTAATTATCTGATTAGGATAGATTCCTTCGCGTTTGGACTTTCTTGCCAAGTGCAAGGTAAATTGCGGCCTCGACCAGGAAATTAAATCGTACAAGATTAGAATAAACTCTAATTATCGATTTATACACAACTGTGCAACAGAACTGGTATTGGGGTTTGTTGAAGCCCCTCTGCTCTTTCAAGTGAAGTGCATAATCGGATTGTGCCAGACGCTGGTGTAGAATTATAGTCCTGCGTACTCATAGTCCGGGAACATGGGAACAATGGGGAATCGATTCAGTTGACTTTTACGCAAACATTAGTTTCAGGCTTTGTTCCGTTATCATCTATGGAGCACGGCTGTGGCTCCCGCCGGACTATAGCTGCTTCACACCGGTCCAAACAAATCATAAGGCGCGGGGGAATTCAACAATTTTTCATTGTAGCATGTGTCCTGTGACCTGTGAGTTGTTTGGACCCGATTGCTTGGGAAACGAATCCTATTACGTGGCACCATCTACAGCGAATACCTTCACATAAATGTGAGAGCGAAACCCAAACAGACAAAAGTAACTCTTATATTTTTAGACGGAATTTTACAACGTTAACTAAAATATAGGGTTACAGTTAAGTGCCGTAAAAACAAAAAAGAACAACAAGACACTGTAAAACGGAATTTAGATATTACAGAATTTACGGCCAAAAAAATCACGAATTCTGGCCGAGGACACCGAATTGACACACTTACACTTGCCACACGGTAAACGATGTAAAATCTCAGTTTCACAATTAAAACCATAACGAAATGCTCTGTAAATTGTTTAAAACACGGTAAACCTCTCACTTTGACAAATGCGTACTATACAACGTATTACCATACTGGAAATCTGCACATTAAAAACACTTTTTCTAGTGTGCCGATGGGCGAAGTGGACCGAGCCGGTCTGAGGCGTTGACACAGTAGGAAGAGGATAAGATCTATCAGCAGGCCCTGAGTTCGAGCCCCGCGAGAGTCGGGTTTTTGGTCATACTCAAATATATGGTTCCTATAAGGTCGGAATTGCATAATTGCGCAATAGTGTTATTATGGAATTCTCCTCGCTCCTACCAATCAGGACCATGCGTAAAATGTGCAAGGTGTATGCAGGGGTGAACCGGCGCCTCATGGTCGGAGAGTCAGTAAAGTGGTGGTCCGTGTATAAGGGGAGTCATTCCTGAGCACGTGAAAAGTTGCAGAACTTATCGGAAAGAGTAGGGGACCATCCTGCTTCTAAGTACCATGGTCCCTACCAACCAGCACTAGGCAGCGTGGAAGGGTAGGCCGAAATCTAGCATGGAAACATATTGCGCTTGCCCAAGCAGTGGACGGACATAGTTAATGTTTTATAGCGTTGATGATGTACACATACAGGCGTTTTCAAAAAAACGCAGGATGAAAAAATATAAACCTTTGTTGTTTACAATGTGGCACTAATAATGGAAAGGTGTGAATCAGTAATGTTAGAATCTCACAGAGGTCAGGCTGGCAGGCTGTGGAAGGAGATATAGTCTACGGCTCACAGTACGGGAACAATGGGAACAAAAGGGATATCGATTCAGTTGACTCTTCACGCCACAGTAGTTTCACGCTTTCGGCTTTATTCCGTTATCGTCTATGGAGCCGCAGGACTGAAACCTGCCGGACTATGATTACTTTCACCACGGATTGGGCTTGCAATAAGTATCATTTCAATTATGAAGAAAAAGGCAGTGCATAGTTTATGAAGTGTAGAGTATTCTTACCACCAACGAAGTGGAAGGAGGACTTTTAAAACAATTTACAATTTATTATGATCATAGACTTTCCATGCTCTCTAATGGAAACGAGTGAAAATTCACTCCCTAATCAAATTCTATGAAACACTGCCAAAAAGAGAGTGGTTTGTTCTTAAAAGAGCGAATTCCCACTCGAAAAGAGTGAACTAACTCCAAACAGAATGGATTTCCACTCGTTTTCGTGTTGTCCTCGTTGCACTCTCAAGTGTGGTCCTTCGTTTTAAAACTCCTCAAACGAGTAGAAATCCACTCTTTTTGGGAGTGATTTTTACTCTTTTTGAGTGGAAATCACTTCTTTTTAAGTACAAACCACTCATTTTGGATGTTTTACAAGAGTTTAACTCTTTTAGGGAGGAAATTTCACTCGTTTACATTAGATGTTTTAGAGAGAGTGCAAGTGTTTGAACTGAACTTATGATCCCATTTTAAGGTCATATTTCGATTCTACCATTTTTTACAGGCTATCAAAATTAGTATCTAATTGACTATTAATCGTTTCTAGGCTTATGTATCATTCTGATTAATAAGCAGTAAATTTAAAAATACCAGAAACGCATAGCAAGAACTCTTTCTTTTGTTAGCGTCATTGTGTGATTCCGATTGGAATGTTAAACATGAAGATTGAATCTTCGCTCTTATTGTGCTGATGAGAACAGAACCACTGAACACTGGCGTCCTAAATGGAAAAACCTCGGTTAGCGTTTCAAATCAGTGTTACATACAATTGTTGAGGTACGCGATTATGGCGTGTTAAATCGGTGCGTTTAAATTACGCCAATGTTTATTTGATAGGACCACATGATGACGAAACCGTAGCCTGGGAGTTACAGACGTGCTGCCCAATGGGACGCGCCCGTCAGGAGACGGACAAGACCCCCACCATTCGCAAATTAAATAGACCACACTCGATATTATATGTGCATGGTAGTGAGATAGAGTCCACTGCTGTATGCACCCAAGTTAATGAAGACTTTCTAGATAAACTCCGAGTCAACAAATCGGGTGATCCAGACTCCGTGCCCGAACTAAAGCAACTATCCCTGAAAACACTCTGTCTACATACTATTAATTGCAATGCCATTTAATAGAAGCACGGTGGTCTTTGTTGCTAAGTAGTATGGGGTGCTAACATTTGTTCTAATTCCCTTTGGCATAGTATGGGGACTTTCAGTTGAAGAACGTTAACTTGGAAACATGGGCACTTAACATTAGGCAAAATTGCATCTCAACATTGACCTATTAATTTGTCCTCCGTATGAACTTTTTTAAGTATGTTTTATGAGTTACTTATAAGGGTGTTGTAATAATTTGTTTATGGAAGGAAAAGGAAGACGTTAGTATTCCAGTCCAGAGCATTATTAAAGCATCAAACGAGCGAAGGAATAAGACACACAGGGTAGGAACACGCACAACACGGTGATGATGCTACTATTACTACTGCACTAGTCGAAAAGGTGCTAACTGCTTGGCGCGAAGGTGCCGGAGTTATGAACTTTCGGCCGAGATGGGCGGGAAAAAGGTTGCAAAGGACCGGGATTCTTTTTAACACGATCACTTTTTGGGTAATGTTAAATTGCAGGAATACTATTTAGTAGTATCACAACCATAAATAAAAGACCGAATCTTCGGTAAACGTTTCATACAAAAGTCCCAAGTATGCCAAATGAGGTATTACACTTGATTCCGTCATGCGCAGTATGATGTTCTGCAGTAGTGCCTACGGATGAAAATGCAAATACCTCATTTGCATAATCGGGACTTCATATGAAACGTCTACCGAAACTTCTCTCAAACATTTACATAGTGCCAGGAAGGACATGTATATTTGAGTTTAATATTTGAAATCTCGAATATCAATTTGTAAATATTTGTTCCTCATAACAAATAGTAAATGACGCGTGCAGGGCCGGAAAATGAGGGGTCCAAGAAGCATTCCCACCATTCAATTGAGGTTTGGATGCAACCTTATACAACACTTGAAATCCCGAATCCACCCCGACTAGCCTTTATTTCCCGACTTGCTCTCACTTTCCAAGTGACTTGTCAAGGGAGGGGTCTTTGTACCCCGGAGGCCCTTCGGTTTGCGGACCGTGTTGTATCACTGCAGATTTGGGGAACGTTCAAGACGCAAGGCAATCTTCAGTCACACTAGAAGATATCAGATTGAAGTAGATTTCGCACGATGTTACCCTTAATCCGAGTCGCTGATAGTTAATCTTAATATTCTAATATCATTTTTAACTTAAAATGGCAATTGACAAAATTACAAAAAAAAAAGTTTAAAAAATGTGTAAACTCACCACAATTTGTTTTATGAGGTCAAAAGCTATTTAGCCTTTTCCTCCAGTTGCAATACTCGTTGTTTGGTCAATGTTTAGAATAATCCAGACTTTTCATATGCAAATAGAAATACAATTACAGATTGATTTTTAAATCCAATAACCGAGGAAAAAAGTACGAATCCAATCAAAGCCCATTTAAATGCTGAGCGCCTTGATATTTACAAGGTTGTGTAAAGGGTTAACTGAAATGTCTTTCCCCCTCTGGAATACACTTTTAAAAAGGATTATTAACTTGAACCAAGGCTGCCAAGCCTAATAGAGGTTATCTATTGTGAAGGGTACTGGTCACTTGCAGTAAATCAATATCCATCTCAAACCCTTTAATGCTGTTGATTAATATCTCACGTGACACGCTAGATTATCATGGTGGCAATTTGGACATCATTATGCTTCTCGAGCATAAGGTTTCACAATGGTTCAAGAGCAGCGCCATCATTATTGTCCGTAATGATCTCAATAGATCGATTAATTCCATAAAGTTATCAAGGATTAGAAATGCGAATTCGGAACGGATTCCTTCCGGGTCTAATGGTTAGATAGCCACGTCATGCTATAGTGGTCCGGGGTTCGAATCCCCTCTCTAGCTCTCTTAAAATATTATTTTGTCATCATTGTTAGAGGAAAAATAAAAGGTTAGGGGAAAAAAGCCAGAAAAGATCATAAAAAAAAAAAAAACAAAAAAAAAAAAAAAAAAAAAAAAAAAATAAAACAAAATATCTACCTTGTGAGGTTAATAAAGAGACCTGCTCCCGGAGGTTAGTGATCAGGAACTCCAGCGTGCACTTTACTTTGTGGACAGTAACGACCTTTAGCAAACCGGGCTTATGCGTATGCAGATGCGGTGATGCAGTGAGCGCATTCAGCGGTCACATTTTCTGAAACAGCTGGCTGGGCGCGATCACTGCATAACCGCATATGCATTAAGCCCGGTTTTCTAAAGGTAGTTACTTATTGGAGTGCCAGAGAATGTCGTTCATCGCGCAGAAGGGTGGGTCTCAAAAACTCTGTGTTACGTTATTTTCACAATTTAAAACACTGTATTCGCATAGCTGACGGAATTAAACTTTTTACTTCTGTAGATTCTGAAGATGAAAATGACTGTACTTAATATCTTTAGTATGATCGGATGTAATCTACTCAATGATCACTGTAATTCAGTTAACGCAAACATTACCCAAAGCACGTACACAACCCTCCAATACTACCACCACCACAACCGCCCAAAAACTGCATTTTCATTTATAACCTATTATAGACATCATCCTGGATAGACACAAAAAAAATTAACATCCTCTCTTGAACACGTTCGACGCCAAAAGCAAGCAAAACAAAACCTAAGAACTCTGGTTATACACACAATGAAGTTAATAATACAGGGTGTTCAGAAAGAATTTAACACCCCTAACTATAGGCGACATAACTTCACAAAGTAAGATCACATTTGAGAAATTTAAAAAGAATCTAAACCACAATTACTTTTAACATTTTTATTGTAAAACATTCCCTCGATTCGGTTCAGTAGTTTTGAAGAAATAAGCGATTATGTACACATGTCAAATGGACCATCCTTCCAAGTTTGGTCAAAAAAATGCAGATTTGATGTTAAACTACCGATGATTACTTGTGTTATCTGTCCAATGCTGTCTTCATTTTCATACCAAAAAAATCGGACTGTTCATTTTTAGTGCACGTTCAATGCCATTTGTTCATGTTATTTAGTAAAAACAATTACCATGACAATTAATAACAAAAATCCAAAAGAAAAACAAACATGGCAAATAACAAGATTGAATTTTATGAGAAACAACACCAATAAACTCTGTAGAAAATGGGAGTATGTTAGTTGAACTAGGGGGTGCACTGCATAGAATGAATTGGAAAGTTTATCCAATACTTTAAACAGGTGATAAACTGACAACAACTAGGATATTCACAATAGTTTTTATTCAAATTAGACATCTTATTCCAATAAGATGGTGGATTCTACATTTAAAATAATAAAGACATGCTTGAGTGCATTTGTCAAAATTCCCGAGTTTTAATCTATACTGTGTTATATGAAAGTATGTCACGAGACAGAGGATCGTCACATTTGTCGCCCATACAAAGGCAGTTTGTGGTTCAGATAGGCCCCGAACGGTCATAACATATTCTGTCAGGACAGGAATTAGATTAAGATTACAGAAATCCTCCTTGCAATAAGACAAACTTGAACAAAGTCCAAATTTGAACAAATTTGTAAGGCAGAGAAACCCCCGAACCTTTACCGAAACATTGAGACATCAGACGAAGTCTTCGTCTAAATCCAGTTGCAGTAAGTAAACAATGTGCACAAATTACGTGCATTGTTGGCATGCTGGATATACCAAAAATTGAATGCATGCATTTATTCAAAAACGGAAAATCTACAATCTGACTCATCTTAGCAAAAGAAAAGGTGACAACATTTGGTGGTTGAAAACCGTTCTTAGATTTTATAATGCACAAACTAGTTGAAGATCAGATTATTCGTTTCAATATTAATTTCAAGATAACTTCTGAAGCGCCTGCTGATATGGAATTTAATTAACTGAAAAAGGATTGCCTGTATTGGCGAAAGTATGGTATTACACATTAAATTGCAAAAAGACTGAAATATCACGAAATTCCTTCAAATATTTCTTCAATTTAAGTGAAAAGAAAAGATGTAAATTTCTTTGTAAGTATGGCAATGTTATGTTGGAACCCTGGTGAAAAATATCCTTATCTTATTTTGTTTAAAGAAATAAATGAAAATGATAAAGAATATTGATTATTTCTCGCTGTTCTGTCTGAATTACTTATTTACAAAACTGGGACGGAAGTGGTCCATTGACAGTGTTACTAATCGCATATTTCTTCAAACCTACTCAACGAATCAAGTGCGGTACATTTAAAATTTTGAAAAATTAATTGTGGTTTAAAGATTCTTTTTAATTTATAAAACGTATACTCACTTTGCAAGTTATGGTTACAAATAGTTAGGGTGCTAAATTCTTCTGAGGACACCCTGTACAACCAAACACTCTCGTCGACATTAATATGAACCATCTATGTATTAGTAATGTAATCGACGCAGAGATTACTAAGCATGCGGGCAGACTTCAAGTCGTTTTGTTAAAGGTGCAACCAGAATTTCACTTAAAAAGGGTCCCTAAAAAAGTGAAAATTCTGATTTTTGCACTAAGGTAGAGCTCTCTATCACAAAATACAATGTGAAAGGATTTGCTGAGAACATTTCTGGTACAAAACTTGTAATTTTTAATTTATTATAGGAGCAAAAAAGTAAATTCAGCATGTTTTATATTGAAATTAAGCAACTCAAATTTTCACTTTCAGGCATTTCTTAGCCAAATACAAGGTTAGAATCATCGGGGTCTTCTCTCTTATCTATACGAAATCACTACATATAACACAATATATGGATGACCAAAAATGTGGTTGAAATAACTGATTTATGTCAGGTTGCAACGGAGTTTCTCATATCCTTGCACAAAATCGCCAAACTCTACATAAGAAACATTCTACCACTATTCACTTCACAACCTTAAAGTGGGGGTCTCGGAAGAAAACATTGTGGCCATAAACAAGACATCTTAATGATCAAATGTCCCCATACCTAAAAATCTGAAGTTTGGAACATTCTGTAATTTTTGCAACTTTAAATCGAAACTCGCTTCTGTATTTTTGTTGCGTTAAAATTTTTACTTGCGATTTTTTCCACGAAGGATATGATGTCACTCTGCTAATCCACTCACTAGGGGGCAATGACACTCACACTACATTATTGATTTGAGCAGACGTATGACTACGGATAAATGGAAATCACTGAACCAGTTATATCAATCACAAATTATATAATCTTGACCAAGCTTTATTATTGGTGAAAATTTACTACATGTGCATCACTTTTAATTTCTTGATATTTCTGACATTTTGGTTAAAAATATCTTAATTATGTGATAGTTACCTACTTTTGTAATACTCCATAAAAACACTTATTTTACCTCAAATGTTCATTTTAAGACCATTGTTGCCTCACATTATATTCGTTTTATAATTGATACAAATGCATGTTAATTCTTTCCTTTCGCTTTCGGCAAAATTCGGTGTGCTGTATATTGAAGTACAATATTGTGTATGATTCAGACACAATGCGTTTGATAAAGCCCATCGTAGTAAAGAAAGACCCATTCCCACTACACTCGCCTATTTTTGGTATCACACCGGTTTATTCATTCAGTTCAGTTCGCACCGAAAATAGATTTTATTTTATCACCCTGACATTATTAATGGCGGATTTTTCCTAGCAAGAAATCTAGAAACGTATGTGGTGTTCCAAGAGACCTTGATGTACGAATAATTCAGATTCCTTGGTACTAACAAGAGTCAGATTTTAGCCAATCATGAGAAAACCGTCCTGACTGTTGCTTAATCAACACATACAATTTTTGCAAAAGGTGTGTATGTTCACCAAAAGGTGGATTATCAGATTTTTGATGATTTTGCATCAAAAATGCTTTTGTTTTTAATTCACGGTTTTACTTCCAGACATGACTTATATTCCCAATACAATATCTTGGTCTGCAATGGATATCAACTCGTCTTAAATGGCGCATAATTGCAATGAAAAAAAGTGACAATGAAAGGAACCCTTACTGAAATCACTTCCAGAGTTTGAAAACAATTTGGATGTTTACATTTGTAAAAACAAGGAAGAGTTCCAGGGGGAGGGTGGCAGTTTGTGGCAATTTCTGGAACGAAAATCAAGGTGTTCACATCCCACCTGACAGATTTCAGTGTTCGGCATGTTTTGCGACAATTCAAAAGCATCAGACGGGATTCCGCATTGTACGTTAGGCCTTGTAGTAATATTGACTGGCAGTGACAGATGGATTAGCCGGATTAGCACATATAACAATAGCAATGGTCTGTAGCTGATGAACACTGCTTTTCAAGTTTGGTAAATGCTGGCAGTAATGTCAGCATCCGTGTTCCAGAAATTTGCCACAAACTGCCAGCCTCCCCCCCCCGGACTCTTCCTGTTTTACTCTTTTTACAGAATGTAAACATCCAAATTGGTTTCAAACTCCGTGGAAGTGATTTAAGTAAGGGTCCTTTTCATTATGGCCATTATGTCCCTTTAATTAATCTCTATGTATGCTTTGACATAATCTGCAAGTGGTGAACCTCTAAGCGATCCCAAATTTACATCGACATGCATTGCCTTTAAATGCCAACGAATGATTTCACTATTTTAGAGTGATTATAGCCACCAAGAAGAGTTTAATTTACAAAACCCCTCGAATGTTTTTTTGGGGCCAAATTTTCATCTCTTAATTTAAAACATAATACAAGTTTTATTATCATTGATTCAACGAAAGTTGTGAAATTTCACACGTTCGGAGTAGCTCGGAGTGGCCGGGCCCTTAATCACCCTGAAAGATAATTCACTATCGTGGCATTTAGAGACAAGTTCTCTTATAGCGTTACACGCCAAGTCACAGTTACAAACCTTAATAGGTGAGGAAGAAAAAAAATAGAGCTAGCATCATACCACACAAAACACTATCCACCTCAACAATCACCAAAAGAACGCTAACTTTTAATAAACAACCAGGGAAAAGAAAGTTGAGGTACCAAAAAATAAAATCGCGGGTTAAACTGGCAATGGCAAGTCGACTTTCTTTCCTTAGCTAAGCCGAGTTTTTTGTTATACGTATTAAAGCCACTTTGCAGAGTGGTCTTCTCGGTATGATTTCATTTATGATACTACTATCTCAAAGGCGTTGTGTTGAACGATTGTCTTTTGGCCTGGAACTACCCTTGCAACAAGTGTATTCTGCACGTCCGTAATCCATTACTCATAAAAGGTAGTTGACTGACAGGCCTCAAAACTTGTAATGATGTGGAAATTGAATGGATTCAAATGTTAAATAAGAATAAAGATTGCTTACTGAGATGGAATTAAAACCAGCATTTAAACTTAAAACGAATTCGTCAATTATGCACTTCTACTTGGCATGCTTTATGGCACTTATTGCAGCCAGCCATTAACGAATACCATTGTGCAACGTCTAGGCGTATTCTGATACCACCTTCATATGAAAACTTAAAAGAAAATATGACAAGGAAGTGTTGTTCATAATCGCTATAGGCCATGGTACAAGTCGAGATCAAAATGTCAGTCTCTTTTTTCCATACGCCATGTGACCACTTACGAACCATCAAACACACTTTTTATTACAAGAAATGCTTCCACTGATGAGAAAATATAATTTGGAACATTCTGTTCGACTTCCTTTATAATGAATAATAAACAATGATTCCTTACAAAAACCAACCACGTAACATGAACAATTTTTATAGTAACGTTTCCTTTTGGAACTACCGCATACAGCATCTTGGACATAGCATTTTTTTTTGTTTCAGAGGGTAGCTCTGCGGCGATGGAATTTGGATGGGATAGATAAATACAACACGAAACAGCTAATATACCTTAGGAAGCTCTTGGTAATGGAAATTGGTGATATCAATATCACATCTAGCTCTAGGACGGGAAAGTGAAAAGGAACTCTACAAGGCAGGAGAAATAGAAATGGGAAAATACCGTACGACGAAAGTGATGAGTCTGGTAACATGAAAACTCCAACAAGAGGGGAAAAGGGAAGGCACACGGCCAAGGGGTGGTGGCTTTTGCTGTTTGAAAAACCCCTGACGAAGGAACCAGAAGCGTTACTTCAGGTGACTGTTAAATCTACACATGCTACACGATTACACGAGCTTACCACAATGCATGACAACAACTTACACCACTAACAAATTAATACCAACACCTCAGTTTAAGACGCGTATGAGATTGTCAATGCATTAGTATTTGCTCATAATACGATTTTGATTCACGGACGTATTAACATTTATATTATGAATAATTGCTCTAACAATCCATTATGGGAAAACACAAAGGGACACTAGATATGGGAACGTGATTTTGGGGTTGCCGTTGAGGGTATAAACCCGCTCGATTGGACAAGGTTGTGAATGTTTTGTCATATTGAAAAAGGAAGCAGATTATTCGTGAAGCTGCTATGAAAAGCAATGAACGTTTTTCTCAGGGGGCTTGATAGCACAAGTGTGGCAGAGGAAACACTATCAAAATTGTGATGCCGTCAAAATGTAAGTCACGGAAACGTCTCTCTTGAGACCGAGCAAATAAGAGAAAGCATCCACAGATACTTGTCATCCGTGGACGTGAGGAACATTAAAGTCGTATTGGACCAACACTTATATGAATCAATCAGGAAACATTGAATTAAAACCATTGCTGTAATGCGTGCCTGTCTTGACTTGTAGGGGTTCAATTGAAGATGTTTTCGATGGCCCGTCATTTGCCGAGTCTACTGGACGCGTGGCACTGGTCACTGGATGGGCATCTTTTCACTCGATATTTTTACGTCAATCTTAAATAAATATTGCTCTTTGCTCATATGTATTGTAGTAATACCTGAAGGTACTTTCACGCATAATAACTGTGTTTCGTGCAATGTTTATACGATTCAAAAGTCAAGTGTTATCCATCCCTGAATTTAAACGAGTATACTTAATAAATACAAAGGAAGCGAAATTGAAGTAGGGAAAATGGACGAAACTAAGCGAGGCTCTGTAGACATGCCCTGGCAGTCCTAACAAACCCCTTGTCCTTTCGTCCTGTCATTAGCTTGTCGCTAGCTGGACCAGGCGATGGTCGGGGCCGGAATCCTCTTTCTTCCTTTCACTGCGAACTTTGATTCCGCATGTCATCTCACGTTTTGACCGTATGCTTCTAATATTCCACTTGTCTTCATCCTTGTGCATTAGAGTAACATTATGTCGCCATAAAAAAAAAAAAAAGAAAAAAAAAAAAAAAAAAAAAAAAAAAAAAAAAAAAAAAAAAAAAAAAAAAAAAAAAAAAAAAAAAAAAAAAAAAAAAAAAAAAAAAAAAAAAAAAACATCATTTTCAACGATTTAGTCCTGGTATGCTTAGGCTAGCAACGGTTTTATCTTAGTTTCCTGTCCAGACAAACCTAGTCTCTGCTTAGCAGGTCTTAACTACAGTATAATAAGAAACGTACACCAAGTGCAATTGACTTAAGGGGGGGTATGGTCTGAATATGATACAAATGTTCTAATCCAGAAAATGAGATAATGCAATGGCTAAATTGTGTAGACTGTAATCTACAAAATGCCTTTTTATTCGGATCGCCATCGGACATTCGGTTCCCGAGATATTGCTGATCAGAGTCAGCGTAGTGTAGCGCGAAATTTGGCCAAAAATGCATCATCTCCTATATTTTATCATGTGAAAAATTTCCAGGGTACTATTTAAGATATTTTCAAAGATATTAATTTATGAACTATTAACACATTTATTTTGGCTAAGTTTGAAGTAACTAAAGACTCATATTATCCCTTTCATAATTTAAAGTAATTACATGTCCCTGGGTAAGTGATTTTTATGTATTTTTGTTTTCTCACCCTGCTATATTTAAGAAAATTATTTAAAATTAATTACAGGACAATGGATGCACCTATTTCGATGATTCTTCATTAATAATTATGATAATTCAGTATAAAATGAAATTTTAAAAAATAATTCCATATTTCCACATCAAAAGCGCCCTCAATTTTGTTAATGTTTCGAGGCCTATAACTCGTTTTCGTTACAAATACGCAAACATCCAAAACTAGAACGAACGTAACAGAACGCTACATATTATGAACATGAATTTGCACCTATTACATCAAAATCAGGGCTTGAACATGAAGGCCGATTTCAAAAGTGTGTTCCGCAAATTCAAATTAACGCCCATGAAATTAATGCGATTGGTCATTGCCGGTTGCCTGGCAACGGTATTACAAATCGGCTTCATGGTTCACTCCGTACTTACCTCCTGCAATGTCACCCAAGTGTCGTCCCAGTAGCATTTTAGTTATTTAGTTCCATTCGGTCTCGTGTTTAGCATTAGAGGCCTTACATGGTTTCCATGGGCAACCAAGCAAAAATTTTCATGTGATTTTAACAACTTTGTGACATGTGGCTCCAATATGATATATAACATGAATATACCACTATTTAGGAAAATTAAGAAAATCATTTTCAAGTTCACTGCTTCAGCCCATACCCCCTCCTTAATGTCCAATATATGTAGTTTTAATTTTCATGTCACCTGCCAAAGAAGATAATGCTTTACATGTACCATTTTACCGAGTTACTGGTCTTTTGCATGTCTCCGATCAACGTCTTAAACTCGTCTTGTTACCAGCCGTAACTGCCTTTTTGCTAATGTTTTTCCTGTTAACTATAACGTACTTAAAAGACGATATAATGTAAAATATTCACCAAATGTCATTATGATGGATTGATCGCTTTGCTTCACTAAAACGTGAATTACACAAAAAACACACATACAGACTGCGTCCTGCACGTGCGCTGCGAGTTATGGGCGTTCCATATTGTTGAATTAGATCTTCGTGGGAGAGCGTGGCCCACTGGTTGGTATTAGCCTTTGCGCGGGCTGGAGGTCCCGCGTTCTATTCTCGGTGGGGGCTACTTGCTGTGATTTAACCCGGTTCTTAATTTTGGATTTAATCACTCTCACCCCATAATTCTGTTGGACTTGGCAACTGAACTATGATAATATCCCGTCCTTCGGAGGGAACGTTAAGCTGCAGTCCATTGTACAGAAAACAAACCTGTACATGTATATTTCACAGCCAGTTTCGAAAAAGAATATGGTGATACCACTGGCTGTCCCCATTCCTTCCGGTTAATGGTCCTCAAGGAAATAAACTTCCTCTAGAGGCTTTCTTGAGCTATCCGGGAACATTGTTCGAATAAATATTATGCAGGCTATTTTAAAAAATATACGTAGTGAACTTTGTAAGTCCACCCGTGTCCATTTTTAAAACAAACTACGGAATGTATATTCGACCGTTGGGATCTCCGTTAGAACACACTGTCCACTTCCTGAGGGATTTGCTACATATTGCGAATGTGCATCTTTCCTGAAAATCACAACGATCAGACTTTAATAACTCCAACTAAGACGATACTCTATCAATCTAAAAAATATCATCATTAACTTTCTTTCTATTACAAAGTGTTCTATACTTGTTGTTTAATTCAGCAGTTCAAGAATGCAAGGATCAGTTCGGCCGCAATATTCTAATTGTGCCACCGGCCGGCAAGTTTGGTTTATTCAAACCATCAATTAGATTAATTCACCGTTCGTGGACTGGTGGACGGATAATTTCCGAATTCGCCAGTTTTTAAAATGCACCCTGATCGACCCACACACGCACCACAAACACACGCCCCTAAAGGGTGAGTAAAAAAGATCGAAGACATCGAATTAGTCCATTTTCCAATACCTTTCGTCACCATGGTTCACACGAGCTCGGTTGGAAAGAGCATCTATAAGGTCTGATCATGTTTTGCTTGTTTTGATTTTTTTGTCAGATTCATAGGGCGTTTTGATGACGAACAGTGTCATTTCATCTGCTACTGATCATGTAAAAGCTATTGTTGATGAACGGCTAAAATCATGCTGTAAGGATGACAGACGGACTATCACCAATCAGCCCGTCCGTTTTGATCTGCCAAATTCATAATACTTTGGTTAAACTGTGACTCGTTTCTGTGCGTCTTAAAAACACATTACATGGGAAATTTATTATGTTTTGTTGGAGAGACTATTTTCATGTTTGAATTTACTTGTCTGAGACAGTAAATTTTACGACAGAAAACGTACAATTCGGTACATAAACGACCCAAGGTGCCAAGCCAAGCCGATCACTTACAGGGGGAGCGAACGTCTTTTCCTACTCGATTCCCCCACTACAGAAAAAGGGTTTAACCCTTTGGTAGTTAGTATGGAACCCCTCTATACAATGCTAGGTAGTTAGTACTCTCAAATATTGTTACCACTTTTTTCAATAGGGGGCCATTTAAGGTTACACGGGGGTCAAACATTTTACATGTACCATGTTACCGAGTATACTGGTCTTTTTTACATGTCTCGATAAACGTCTTTAAACTCTTATTATTACACAGCACGCACACGTGCATTGTTGCTGAAATGTTTTTCCTGTTCGGACTATAACGTACGTTAAAAGACGAATATAATGTAAAATATTCACCAAGTCTTATGATTGGATTGAATCGCTTGCTTCACTAAAAACGTTGAATTCACAAAAAACACACATACAGACATGCGTCTGCGTGCGCACGCGAGTTATTGGCGTTCCATATTGTTGAATTAGATCTTCGTGGGAGAGCGTGGCCCACTGGATATGGTATTAGCCTTTGGCGCGGCTGGAGGTCCCCGGTTCTATTCCCGGTGGGGCTACTTGCTGTGATTTAACCCGGTTCTTAATTTTGGATTTATCACTCTCCCCCATAATTCTGTTGGACTTGGGCAACTGAACTATGATAATATCCCGTCCTTCGGAGGGAACGTTAAGCTGCAGGTCCATTGTACAGAAAACCAAACCTGTACATGTATATTGTCACAACCAGTTTCGAAAAAGAATAGGGTGATTACCACTGGCTGTCCCAATTCCGTCCTGGTTAAATGGTCCTCAATGGAAATAAACTTCCTCTAGAGGCTTTCTTGAGCTATCCGGGACATTTTTCGAATAAATCAAATCAAATTTTAAAAAATATACGTAGTGAACTTTGTAAGTCCACCCGTGTCCATTTTTAAAACAAACTACGGAATGTATATTCGACCGTTTGGATCTCCCGTTAGAACACACTGTCCACTTCCTGAGGGATTTGCTACATATTGCGAATGTGCATCTTTCTGAAAATCACAACGATCAGACTTTAATAACTCCAACTAGAACGATAATCGATCAATCGAAAAAATATCATCATTAACGTTCTTTCTATTACAAAGTGTTCTATACTTTTGTTTAATTCATCAGTTCAAGAATGGCAAGGATCCAGTGTCGGCCGCAATATTTCAAATTGTGCCGACCGTCGGCAAGTTTGGTTTATTCAAACCATCAATTAGATTAATTCACCAGTTCGTGGACTGGTGGACGGATAATTTCCGAATTCGCCAGTTTTTAAAATGCACCCTGATCGACCCACACACGCACCACAAACACACGCTAAAATGTGAGTGAAAAAGATCGAAGACATCGAATTAGAGTCATTTTCCAATAACCTTCGTCACCATGGTCACAGGACTCGGTTGGAAAGAGCATCTATTAAGGTCTTGAGCAGTTGCTTGTTTTAGGTTTTTGCAGATTCATAGCGTTTTGATGACGAACAGTGTACATTTAATCTGCTACTGATCATGTAAAAGCTATTGTTGATGAACGGCTAACAATCATGCTGTAAGGGATTACAGACGGACTATCAACCAATCAGCCGTCCTTTTTGATCTGCCAAATTCATAATACTTTGTAAACTGGCATCGTTTCTGTGCGTCTTAAAAACACATTACATGGGAATTTATTATGTTTTGTGGGAGAGACTATTTTCCATGTTGAATTTACTTGTCTGAGACAGTAAATTTTACGACAGAAAACGTACAATTTCGGTACAGAAACGACCAAGGTGCCAAAGCCAAGCCGTATCACTTACAAGATGGTAATACTCGATTACACCCACTACAGAAAAAGGTTTAACACCTTTGGTAGTTAGTATGGACCCTCTATACCAATGCTAGGTAGTTAGTACTCTCAAATAATTGTACCACTTTTTCAATAGGGGCCAATTTAAGGTTACACGGGGGTCAAACATTTAAAATGTTCCAATCAAGTTGAAATGTATGCATATTGTCCATCTGGTCAAAAGGATTCCAAAAATGCACAGCACCACCTACGACCATTGGTTTTGGAGTTATAGGCTAAAAATGACTAAAATGGTAAAAAAGGTCAGTCTCAATTTGTACTGGGGTCAACATTAAAGTTAATCTGATTATATTTTAAATATTAGGCAAATTATTGCCTGAGGAAAGAGGACTCCCAAAAAGTATAGTTTTATGTTAAATGTTTACTTACCGAGGTAAGGGTCAAAGAAGGTCAACGTCAATTGGATTATGTTGCCCTATGACCTCTTTTGTAGCATAACATGATAACTATGCATTGCAGATGCTACAAACTTTTTCCTTATTTTGACACATTAAGCTAGATGAACACCCTTCTTTCATATTTTACCAAAATTGGAGCAACTTCTAATTTTGACCCCTGTAAAATGGAAATCGACCTTAAGTTTTAACATTTTTACCCTCTGGCCTCTAACTCTAAAACCAATGATCATAGATGGTACAAACTATACATTTTTGGAATGACTAGACGGAAAATATGGCATACATTTCAACATGATTTGAGCATTTATAAAGTTTGACCCCTTAGTAACCTTAAATTGGCCCCCATTGAAAAAGTGACATCACAATTTGAGAGTACTAACTACCTAGCATTGATATAGAGGGTCCATACTAGCTACCAAATGTGTCAAACCTTTTCTGTAGTGAGGGGTGAACGATGATGTTTGACCTGGGTCCATGCTCCCACTCTAGGAGGACTGACATGTGGCTTTTGTCACTGTTGGCCGCATAATCGCTTTTTCTGTGACATGTTCACTTCATAACCATGGAAAATTTATCTGAGCTATCCAGGTTCTTGATTAAACTAACCTCTAAATCAGGAGATTCTCTGCCTCAGCTCATATCACATTAAAAACACACGCACAATCGCGTGCACGCACGCACAAACATACATAACGCACTCTCACTCTTGCAAACCAATGCACACATTTGACTACATTTACCCTACTAAAATCTTCACACAATCGACATAATTGTACAGGGTTTGTATGACGAACATACACATACGGACTGCATATGCAGTAAATTACCAAGATGATAGAGTGGAAAGTGACAGATAATGTAATTACGCTTACACTTTGGTACATTCAAAATTTTAGACCCTGCCATTATTTACTTGCTATTTATATATTAATTTTTGAAACGAAAAATGAAATTGTCAAGTAGACAAAGGAAAAGAAACCCTGTATTTTTAAAAGTACATTTTGAACTTACAAGAACTTTGAAAACTGATTAACAATTTTTCCCCGTATATTTTATCAAATTTAATCCAAATAGAACCATCTGACACAGGGTTGACAAATATAACATCCCCTTATTAACATGATGTTCTTATCATTGTCTCTAAGACCCACATACAGAAGAATGTATATGATTAACATCAATTCCGCCAATGAACACTTCCAATACAGTTTTTCTTTTTTTTTTTTTTTTTTCATGTCTTGGTTCTTAGCCATCAGTTTGAAAATAGTTCCGAAGTATGGCCCTCGAGACCAACTGCCTGTGGACGGTTAAGCCCATCTTACCAAACTGCGAATCTTGGGACACTCAAGCCTATTTGTTGGGCCTACCGAACAGGAATACTTGAAGCCCATGCGGATATCCTCAAGATAAACAAAATATTAACTCACTCGGGGGTTTCCGTGTTCGCCTACTTTCAAAGTTTTAGCAATACTCCCTTTGGGCAAGAATGTTCAGGCCACGCACTATCTCTGCCAAGATAACAAGGATTAATAGTCGGGGAAGAAGTCTTGTCGAGGGACAACGACCTATGCTACAATCAGGCGGGAAAACTCCACGGAGAACTTAAGTCTACTGGGTAAAGAAAAAGTACAAATATCTTTCTGAGTATTACTTAATTCGGTGCATGTATATATTGGCAAGAGTATTTCGTTTCCCTTGTTTTCTACAAATTCAAAGTCCGTCCGTATCTTTTGCGGACATAAGACAAGCCGATCCATTGCCTACGGTAAATAGCCTAAACCATGTACACCCATGGGATGTTACAGTCGGGACTAAGGCGACGGCCATCCACTAATCTCAAGGTGTCTACTTGGTGTAAGTTTGCTAACTAGCTTTTCAAGCTAATTATTACATACATTCAACTGGCTACAGGCAATCGTGGTACTCGAGGATCTGTTTCCTCTTTCCGAAAAGGACCGCGCCCCCTTCTTAATTCAGATTAGAAACCTGTCTTGACCAGGCCTGCGGATGTTACAAAATGAGCTGCCAAATGAATTAGGAAGAGATGGTCACTCGGGGCAGCCAGTCAGACTTAACGGACCCTAACTACGCTTACATACAAACGGCCCGAACATGATTGAAAGATGGACCGATCTTCTATCGCGTTACAACACCAAAACCACTATGTATGTAAGATAAAACGAATGAATATTGCCGAGAGCGTAGAACACGAGCAGACCAGTCAGCCAGCATTTCCCGCGGCCAACTTTCTTTTGCGACAGATCCCAGATTTAAATTATTACCGACAGTGAGCTTGGCAAAACAGACAATTAGAGAAAAAACTGAACAGAAGAAAAAGCATAAGTAAACTAAACACAAAGTTTTGATTTGCAAAGCTGATGTATCTGGCGGCATGTGTTATTTATCAACATAATGGGGGTTCTTCACATATGGCACCATATTTATATCCACAAAACGAGATGTTATAGCTTTTTCTTTTTAAAAGAAAAAAGCTTGGAACACATGTAATCGTGATTTGGAAACATGGTATAAGGTGAAACAAGATATGACCGTTCGGGCTATGCCTGAAACTAAAGCGATTTCGGGACAGAAATAACCACAATCAAACGGCTTTTACAGTGACAATAACCCAGCTCAGCTTTCGCAATTCAACAGGGCACAATTTGGTTTATTGTGTATCAAAATCCACTCACAACATTAACTAATTCGCTTTTACATTTGCATTTCGTTGATACAAGTAAAAAACAAATCTCCATATGGACGGCAGTAGGTAATGTTTGCATCAGAGGCACTCCAATAGTTATTTCTTATTTCATGATTGTAGACACGCGCCTAATTACTGATTTACCAAAGTATTTGTGCTGTTGGAAAGTCACCGACCTTAAGAAATATTTTGGTACTGAACACGGCACCTGGACGGATATGATCAACACTCTTCAATTCGGCTCTTCAGTGTCGTATACTTAACTATGAAATTAAATATTGAAAAAGCATGCGCTTAGTGGTCAGCATCTTCCTTGGCAAAATGTATTACATAATGAGGCGCATAGAGTGTCTCATGTCGACAGCACGTCGTAGTAGGAACCACACCATGAGAGGGTCGTATGGGCGTTACCTGTGATACCTACTTGACAGAGTTACTTTGAATACATCCACCTTCATTCAGTGTTGATACTTTCTCACTTTTTTTCTAACGACTGAGTATTGTTTGTTAGGGACTCAACTGTTTGAAAGCGTCACTTTGTGAACGCGTGTTTTTTCGGGTCGTTTTCTCCATGAGGATGCGGATGAAAATACCGGTTTTCTGCTATTTGTTGACGCTCTCTAGTCCTGGTCAGTGAAATCAAATCGTTAGAAGTTGCTTCCCAGCGGACTCTCTTATTGCTTTTGGCGACCCTGAAGCTGTTGTGGAATTATTGGATCCCAACAAACCTTTTCGTGTTTCAAGTTTAATAGACGACACAAGAGAAACTATTTGGTCCCCACTGCTTCGCTGTGATTGGTTTAACTTATTGTGGTTGTTAAAACTCTGCGTTTTGGTTAATTTAGGAGGGTGATGCGTTAAGCGCTTTGTCTCACGGTACAAGTGATCTGCAGACCTTGACTTTGGGGCCATATCGCCCGCACCTTTCAAACTGACGTGGGCAATCTTCTTAGTTTGTCTCTCAGGAGTGGTGGGTAAACTACTACTTCTACTACCTTTTCCTTTCCGCTTCATTTGCAGCGATATGTGTTTGTCAACTGTGAATCTGCTTCGTTCCGTCGGGACAACCTTTTCTTTACTTGGTGCTGACCAATCGTGAGCGATCGATGCAACAGTACTCACGGGTGCAGGTCGTATTTCTTTGCGCTGCACTATGGGCATAGTGCGAGCCCGTGCTAGTCTTGGTGGTTGAGGTAGCCGTTGGGGCTGCCGTGTGGGCGGCGGCTCGCTTGCCTCTTCCCTCATAGGCTCTCGGGGATGATCCGCAAACTCTCCCAGTGGAGTTTTCCGCTCTTTTCTGCCCAGTCTTCCCTGCGGGCTCTGCGATTCAATCGGATCCCCTTCCTCTTGTGCAATCATCAGATCAGTTTCAGCTTTCTCCACCTCTGAAGAAACTTCCGAACATGGCTCATCCGCTAGTGGTGTCACTGCCCTATCTTCCAACTCCTCGCCTTCACTTACCTCCTCACTTACTTCCCTAATGACGCCCTTCTGATGTTCACATTTTATGTGCGCATTCCCCGCTACTACAACCTCCGCAGGAAAAACTTCTGGGAGAGGAGTAGGGGCATAAAATTCTTCCAATGTTAGTTTAGTTTTTTCTCGAGGCAATCTCATTGTCTTATTTCGGCGACAGTTTCGAGATTTAATTTGGAAGCGCAAGTGCTTCTCGTTGAACGAAATTCTTTCTTTGGATCGGGCGAATATAACTGTGGAAAAATAATACAGGAAATAAATTTGGGCTAGTCAATTGAAAACTTTGCTGAGTTTACACATTCAATATATTACATTGCGAAAAAAAGTACTCAAGAGATTCCCTGCATATCTTGTTTTAGAATCATGCATTATGAAATTAGCAACATGTGGCAGTATTTTGATAATTTTTAGTATTATACACGATTTCCCAGTTATAATATCAAGGTATCTGGTACAGTTTTGACAAGAAAAATATTTTTTTAGATACCGTCGTAATCACGAGATTATATCTGGCCATGAAAAATACAATTGATGCAAATTGGTTGTTTATAAAAGCCCAATAAATTGAACTCAAGTGTTATTCAGCCTGGTCAAATATGCATGGTCAAATTCACTTGCCGTGCAAGGCTTCAAAGAAAAGGCTAGCCGTATTTCTTCGGTAGTATCTTTTGATAACCGAAAAATGTCCTCTTCAACGTTTTGTATGGAGAGTTTATAAAACGCACAACCAAATTATAATACGCGTGGAAAACATGCTTTTCTATTCTGAAAACATGCCTCTGATTAGTCCGGAGTAATTTATATGGTTATTATATTAAAGACACGAAAACCCGAAAGTGGATCTATCACAACAGCCTGAGCATGTCGAGTGCGCAGTATTTGTTTCAATAGCTGTTTCGCCCAAAAAATCTCAACAGTGAAATATTACTGAAGAAATATTCAAATATGCATTTCTGGAGACGGGTCTAGCAGCACGACACAGGAAAATACTGGTACGCATATAAGACTTGTCTACCAAGGCTGAAACCACTTTCAATACTAGGATTCATGTAATATCTGAGTATACCAAATACTGTTTTTTACTAATATTTTATATATCACAAGTGGTTAAATTAGGTATTTTTTAAAAGCAATTAACGACGAATGAATAAAGCCAGACGCGAAAAAAACTTCTGATGAAAATGACTTCTGAGTGTTCTACACACCATTGCACACGGTTCTTCTTGGTCAAGTCGAATTTCTTGAGCAACTTGTGCGCCTTCTGATTCGTCCTCACTACTGCTTTCGTCCGAGTCTGACTCTTCTTCATTTGGTTGCCAGTCTGTAGAAAATAGAAGCAAAAGAGTACTACTTTTGAGACAGGCTGGTGGCTTGTCATTAACGTAAGACTCGAGATGACAAAGCATCACGACGATTTAACAAACATCATCGAGATGCAAATGTTTTATTAAGTACCAATCTAAAAGTGTATGTTCAATAAGGAACTTTGATATTCCCACAAACTTATGGTATTGAAAGGCGCATCATACAATGTCCATGATGTATAAATATGAGCATACCCGGCCAAAAAAGTCATATTTGAAGGCAAACGATTTCAAAAGCGACCAAATTGTTCTGTATCTGAGTTAGTTGGGGAAGACGACAAATTGAAACGTTTAAAAATCGTCCACTTAAAAAAAATCCTTCAAAAATAAAGCACTAAATTAACAAAGTTTCGCTATTGAACATACAAGCCAAAGTCTTGAATTGATGAAGTAGTTTTGATCATAAGCCCGTTGATCAGAAGGAGAGGGGTTTAGAGGCTGTTGTCTGCAGTATAATTATGTAAATGTAACATCATAATGCAAGTTCACAAAAGCATTGGTTATTTCATCAACTGACAAGTTTTTCACATGGCAAAATAGATCAAGCGAGTCAGTCAAAACTGAAATATTAAAAGTCATTAATAATTACATGAAAACTACAATTTATGACACATTATGAAATACAAAATATAATATTACTAAATCTATACCTATACACCGAGGCTTTTCGTGGCGACATTTCGTGTCAGATCAGTTCCGCAATCTTATGTTTGTTTTTCATGTAAGGTAGATAGCTTTATAGACCAGCACATTATTAAAGGCATTAAATAATGGTTATAAAAACATGCACTATCATTAGGTTTTACATCTGCCAACGCATCATGAAAGTCTCACAAACTTTGATTACTCGTCATGACCTAACTCAGAATACGTTTCTCCAATGGCGAAATATTGGTTGTAATGTTTTAATCAATTTATTCAACAATGAAATGAAGAAAATTCTTCATCATTCAAGAAAAAGCAATTCACTGCACTGATAAATGATTAACGTACAGTAAAACAATATAAACTGATAAAGGAAACCATTTGTAATTATGTCATGATCAGAAACAGTTATTCATGATATTAGCTTCACTGTCGGTAACACTACATCTTAAACCTTAAAATAAGAACAATCAGTGGAAACTAAACTCTACTCCCCTCCAAGAGCTGTAGAAGCTATGGTATGACAAAGGAACACCTATTACCCCGACACTGGGGAAAACTATTACCATTACAATTTTCAAGTCAAAACTTTTACACAAACACATCCTCTAAAGGTGTGGCGTGCAAAATAGTATCACAGACTGTTCCATTAGAAAATTGCTAGTTTACTCGATTATGCTTCATTAGCTGATATTCATATTCACTATCACTGTCACACTACTACAAAGTTCAGTCTTTTGTATTTCCTCTTCTAAACCTCTCTTCTCCTTGTGATTGACGGTTATTTTTAGATATCACTTCAACCTTTCACGCGATTGTTGTTCTACACAAGTTTATGTCAAATAAGAAAAACGCATTATTACAAGAACTCGTCGGCCTGTCATTACCACCACCAACGGATTAAGTCAGAACAAAGGCGTTGTAACACTGCTAATATTTTCGTTGTTTAAAAAAAATCAAATTTTGCCGGAGGGGTTTTCTCGATCTCTTTGCAACCTTGGCGTTAGACGTCAGTGGCAACACTGACAGGTCTTGAGGAAGATTGGTTTGAATGTAATATACAAACTGGTTTTAATGACACTTTTCACATGTCATGTGCTGATTTTGTATTTTTGTCCTCTTGCCATGACAAATCAAGCATTACCTAGGTGTATATAATAGTCATAGTTAGACTTGACAGACGGGTCCTCCAACACTGTCACGCTATCGACATGCGGCTCTGACTTCTGTGACTGTATATTGACTAGATCGTGCCCCTGACACTCGGGGTAACGAAAAGAGCATCAGATAGAACTTGTCATACTGACGCGAGAGACACCGACGACCTAGGCACTTTATATTGCATCGAAATACTTTAATAAAGGTAGACAGTGATGGAAAATATAATTACTGTTGAAAAGAATCTAATTGAAGATCACAAGCTTTTTTAAAGTAATCGTCAAAAATTCAACTCTCAATTCATATTGCGTATGCACACGAATAACTAAGGGCTAAAGGATGGAAAAAACTAATGGGTCTTGGTTAGAAATAATAAACAGCTTTGCTTCCCAACCAAGGAGTTGTTAGCGCCATGTCATTGCCCATTCAAGTATTTTGTGGCACAACAGTATCGAGTAAATGAAAACTTTAGAAAAATATTTTGATCCTAAAGTTTCATCTATTTCTTTCGATAATACATTCGGTAAAACCTATCCCGTGTTATTGTTGCAGTTTCAAGCCTTTTAGCCTGTGTAAGAATTGAATTCAGGGTCCGGATTTATCGCTGTCAAATGTTTACCTGCAAACAACATTCCGCACAAATTGCGACACCTCGCCGGCTCAATTAATGACCTTTATTACCGCACAGGCTCTAGCGCGCTTCTCTTTTCTCCCAATTTATCCCATTTCTAGTGTGTTAGCGATCCAGTTACAAGCTGATGAGCGACGCACGCAACCGAGAAAAAACAACACAAACTCATCCAAACTAGTGTGTAAACATCTGATTGGTGAAAATGATACTATATCTTTGTTGATTTTACCGTGCAGGCGAAATAAAAATGAAATAGGAATGGTATTGAGTAGGCAAGCGTTGGGTTTCTCCTTTCATTAGCGCCATTTCTTATAACTGCGCGTGCGATCAGTGAACCTAAGATTTGTAGGAGTTTAGAATGACGAGAACTTTTGAAGACCGTAACACCTGGTATCATACTACGTTTATATTTAAGATACAAAGTTCTAAGCATAAATTTATGATAAAGTTGCTATTCTGTGGCATTCGTAACTAACGTTACGTTGGCAGATCATAACTTCTGATCGGCTGATTCTCGTAGTTGCGTGGACAGGCTGTCATCGATGACCTTTTATGTTAAGACAAAGGAACCCCCTTATTTTGCATTGTCATCCAAAGACAAAATCCTAAGTCATCAGCTGGACTCGATCGTAACTCTTTCCAACTGTCACCAGAATACTGCATTTAAGGATCTAAGTTTCTCTCCTAGAACTTCGGGTCCGATTAGAGTTCTTATGTTGGTGGGAGGTTAAGCAAATCCACTGTCCAGAAGACGACGTTTTCTTTTAAAAGTCTGCAAGAGAGAGAAAACCCTCTTGATCGAGCGCTTGAGCAGATTTACCAACACGGTTCGTTTTCCTATCTTCGTTTACACAATGTCTCCGAGTCTCAGTGTGATGTAATAACAACTGGGCTAGTAAACTGATGATGTTCAAGGTGTCCGGCCATCAGATAACACAATATCCACAAGTGGCACAATAATTTGAAAACGCCATAATTGTCAACACCATTATTGTCAAATATTAACGAAAATTAATACGCATCATCCATCTGATCGTGTTTAAATCCACACGTGCATGTGTGCACGGGAAATTTGGCGAGTACTAGAGAATTTACATATAATCCACTACACGGCCGCAAATAATAAATAATGAACATCTGAATACTAAATAGGTTGCAAAGAAAGTAATATACTTTCACCTAAACATGGCCTTTTTACATAACGCCCTACATTCATCTTGAAAGCACTGCCGTCACAATAATGAGAGCGTAAAATAAAGGTCTACTTCTTTGGCTAATGTGAAGTGCAACGACATACAAATGTTCATTATAATTAATTCGTCACGTAAATGACAACTTGTCAAGCTTCATTAAAGCTTTCGGTTATAATTTGACAAGCTCATCACTACAGCATTGTAACAGTATTACGTTTTACATGGACGTTTATGAAAGCAGATGTTGACACTCTTTTACATATTTTCCACTAAATCGCGGTAATTCCTAACACATTAAAACATATTTGTGACAAAGATTTGGAAGATGGAACCCTTGACGATCCTATTGAATTTATGATGTATGGACAGCGTTTCACGCAAGACTAGTTTTCGCCATTTTTCACCTGCGGCAAGTTACCGTCTTCGTCGGCTCAGATTCATTATGCAAATTAACCTTATGGGTCATCTACAAATTGGACCGTTTTAGATACGACACAAGGTTGTATGACAAAATTGCGTGGAAAAACGAAAACAAAGACAATTAGTTGATTTAGTCTGCATGCCTTCGGGGCTATAGTTGACACTGACCACTTCTGCGCGTTGGTACTCATCTAAATAGAGTAGTTTACCTATCATCTATATCTATCTATAATACATACACACACATAATTATATATTAACGGTTGCCTTTCCAGAGGTCTATACTTTGAAATTATCTATCTATATATATTAAAACATAAGAAAACACACGTTAAGATCCCACGTATATAGCTACATATTTAAAGCGTATTAAGACACTGACTTGTCTTTGTAGTCATCGGGAAGTGTTTAGTCCATAGTAAACTTGCGTTTGTTCAATTTTTTAAGAGTAGAAGAGCTCGCGGCCGGCGAAGAAAGTAGTTTCACTTTCCGTCTATTGAGTGCAAAATCGCAAAATTGTTGTAGTGATATCCCCAAGGGTGGGCAGTGGCCGTGTCGTCTTTACTCAGGACCCATATTCGGCGGGCAATCGGACCTGTGTTTTCTGCATTGAGAGAGTGCTAAAGAGTGCTGATAGCAAGGTGGCTAGATAGGAAGGCTCAATTACGTCTTTTATTTCCGCAGCCTTTCTAATCGATTGCCCAAAAGGTGTACAACTGCGCACAGATAGCCTCACAGCCAGAGGCGACCCAGCCTTGCTCGAATACCGCATTAGAGCTTCGACGCGCTAACTCTTGGGTTTACTTGAGTTTTTGCCCTAGACCTACCAAAACTGGATCGACACCTTGCCAAAATGACCATATAATTGGAAAACTTCCAATGCACGCCAAGAGTGAAAAACAGCTCATGTAAAGGTCTGACTGAAAGGCCCGACTTATACAAATGAAAAATATTCTACGATTCATCTTAAAACACATATATTCTGTTATCAGAAAGGTAGTTTCCGTTTAAAATGTTAAGACTGGGCGTATTCTACAATTTTAATCCACTCATACCAGATCATTCCACATTCAGAACAATAATCATAGCGTGAGCTGGTGAGGAAAGAGTCAAAGCCAAGATAGACGTGAAATCTGGGTACACAGGTAGATTAAGTCTTCGCTAGAGAGTTAAAACTAATTGGCCAATATGACTGGAAACAGTGGCCATGACCGCGCGGGGATGACACCCCTCTCAGGGCACAAGAACCCGGCGCTACCGGGGGAATAGCAGCAAATAGGAATATAATGAACCGATATCACTAAAACAAAACAGTTGTCAAAACAGCTAGGGATGTGTGTTTTCAAGGTGTTATTGGCCCGAGGCTTATTAGCTTTACATCAAAATATCGGAAAAGGTATCGTAAACTCTAGACTAAAAGTAAACATGGTTTGAAAAGCAATGATTACTTTGACACGGCAGTCTAGAAACCATTAAATTTACGCGTTTTAAGTGCAAATTTCCCCCAAAATTGAAGAATCGATAAATCACTTGAATTGCGCCTGCTTGAGCAATGTGCGCTTCACAAAACACAATTGTTTTGTTTACCACAATAGTATATTTTTACCACTGATTGACTTCTCATATTCATGGTATCTGTGGTTCATAAACGCATGATGGTGATAATCTTTTTTAATCAATCTTTTTCATTTAATTGTAGAATTCTCCAATGTCTAGACTATGATTCCAAATACGACTAAAACCATGGTATTACACAATATATATCACTGTGGACAGATGTGCAAGCATTTTGTGAACACCACCTGTTCGAGAGAGCCACGTGTCTATCTGGTGTATATAGTATGAGAAGTTGCAAGTTGCATGATTTTTTCGTGCTGCATAATACTAGTATGCTATCTACTGAAGATAACAACATATTACAAAGAGCTAACTGCAAACTTGAAAGCCCATGCCAAAAATACGAGCTCATATCCAAAGATTGCAGTATTATGCTATCTCCTGGATGATAGCCGCGAACGATTTTACACTGTCCACCGAGCTGTAGAAAAATATGTTATCGAACAATGTTTTGTAGATTATTGCCTTTTGAAAGGCGTTTCTTTTATAACTAAGCTCTGTACAGTTATATATGGGTGGATCATGGCACTATTCAAATCAGACATCGTCGCTGACAAGAGTGGGTTTCCTATGCAAAATAATAATATATCACGTGTTTGTGCGACGATTAAGCACGTTTTCTTGGTAAAAGTCTACCTTTTAATACTTTGACACATAGTTGCATAACAATCTTTTGTTGATATAAAGCTTTAAAGTGGATGAAGAAAATGAAAGGTTAGGATGGTTTTAGCCGTGGTGTAGCGACTGTACATGTCGGTGTTAAATACGGACCGGACGTACAGGAAACACGCTGTAATGCGCCATAATGAATTTGAGACTAAATTAATTTTTTAATTTAATTTTCAAGCAGTAAGCACAAAACGTGTGTCTGGAACCAATCAAATGGCATGTAACTTCAGTGATACTTAAGAATGCCTGTGATCTAATATACGTACCGAACCAATGAAATTGTAACTTCTTGCTATTTTTCTGCATGATTTCTCATGGACGCAAGAACATACGTCGACATACTCTAGACAAACCCAATACGTAGGGATATGAAAATCGCATATAACGACCGTTAACTACTTTATTAAAGCAATTGCACATATCAATACGCTTTAAACCAAAAGCAACTTTCTAACTTGCTATAGTTTTATTTTCAAAGACAGCTGCTGATATAAGTTATTTTATAGTACAATATTGTATGGTCATTGCTTATCCTTTCAAGGTAACATTTGACGAATCATAAGTTGTAAAAATGCTATAATCATACCCTTTACTGAGGAAATCTGTGACATTTGGTTTTTTCCTACCGGGAAGTCGAAAAGTATATCGCGTTGATCGCGCTATTGCTAGGCAATGACTCATTTCGATGGAACTAACAAATACGATTTTTGGTTTACGTTTTGCTAAAATAACGTTCCAACTTCAACCTTAACACCTATTCCACCCAACCTACAAATTTAACCACAGCTTTCGGGTGAATGAAATGAAGCGATCTAACTACACATTAATATAATACTATTCAGTGGCGTAACTAGACATTTGGGGGAGGGACAACATGAAATAGGCAAGATAGGGAGGGACGTGGCTTCCTATTTCTCCATATTTTTCTTCCATTTTCATCATCTCATTAGAGGGCATGGGAAGGGTCTCATATGCTCTTTCTCCCCGGCTTGTTACAACAATGATACTACCTTAACGCGCACTTCCATACTACGCTCATGCAACTGAACGGCAGACACTACCGTTCAAAGCATACAAAGCAATTGAAAGCACATACACTATAATATTTTCATAATTAGTACTTCAAACTTTGCGCCCACGTCCTTTGCTATGTTTTGATTTCAATTATCTTGACATAGAGGCTTGACACATAGAAGCATACTAATGTTAAAGCAAACAGTTAATGACCTAACATAATTAGTGATTACTTTTCAGTGCTTTCCGGTTTGCTTCAGCGCAACGACTCAATCACATTAGTGATTTGAAATGATCAATCACGATATTACACAATCCTCTTTTAAGCATTTTTTTTACAGTTTGAGTTCTCACAATCGTTAATTTGTATTTTATGCCGGCGAGTAAATATTTCAACCATTTTTTGATGAATCCTGATAAAATATCACCACAAAAATGATTTCATTTGCATGTAACTTGTTCAAATGTCAATTGACACGGCGAGCAGGTATCTTGCCATGCATGACGATCGCAGCAGTGTTTTCAGGCCTACGCCACCGTATCTCGCTATTGTTTCTTTCAGAGCCTGCTCTTTTGTTACAGTAATGCGAAGCGAATATAAAAAGAATTGACTTTCTGACAATTGGTCATATGCAATGTATGTCTTCCGAGGTTGGATGGAGATAATGAAAAGCACAACACAATTTTGCACTGAAACACAATGGGGTGAATGAGAAAGACTAGGGCAATGACCATATAATACAGATACCAAAATCAGCGTGTTAAATACAAAGTGCAGGAGAACTCATATTGACAAATTACCTCGACATTTGACAATAGAAATAAACTACGTCCAGACAGGATAGTCAAACGATTATGGTAGTATGACCTGTAGATTGCTTATACAACTAGGACAGGAACACCTTTTCAATCCTTAATACTAATGAAGACACATTTACATAATCATGATGATTTATTAATAGACATGATGTGGTAATTGCCAGCAGAACACAAGGAATCATGGCAATGTTCGTCAACCCTAATTACACTGTCAGAGACACGTTATAAAACCTTTGTTCATTATAAATGTTCATTACCAGAATTTCACACTAAGCCGATTGGGGTCTTGTCAAAAGGTACTGCTCCTGGACTCAATGTACTCCTGCAGCCCAAATCTATCTGGTCTGGACCAGGATTTAATGGAAGAGCAAATTATGAAAATGACATCTAAAATCTCAACATACTCTATCACATTCACAAATGTTTTGTATATATTGCCATCTTGGGTGTATGAATTCGCTTTATTAAGTACATATTTATGTCACCTTTCATAGATAACAATAACCATTTTAAAATACAGTAGGTCCATAATGTGGCTAGTTAAACAACAAAAGTATATAATAATAATACTTAAAGGTTGTATCTGTCATAACAAATAATACTAACTTCTTTAAGCAGTCTTCAACAAACCTTTTCCATTCATCGCATGCTCTGTATGTCTCCCACTGCACACTAGTCTTGTATTGTGCGAGAGGATATTTCCTGCTATCTACAGGAGATACACCAAATCTGTATTCCTACGTGCATATAGGAGTCAACTACTTGTTTCTCTGTGCAAACATTCGCGGGGACCTTGTGATGCAGCTAGTGATAGAGAGTTTTACTGCATTTTCTAATGTAACCAACAAAAACGATTGTTGCTCTGTATGACAGATAATGTGACAATGTTTATAAACACCGACTATCCTATTAGCACCTGGTGTCTCGAGGTACTGTTGCAGAACCAATATGCATTACTGGACCCACTCTAATTAAGCTTTATTTTGAAAGATCTCGTCTCCGATGGCTATTGTTTGATCATCAGTCATTACGTCACATATCATATCAATCTTATTGATGACTTCTAAGATGTATTACTTTGTTTTCAAATAAGACTACATTACTATGGCTAGATTGACATAGCGTTAATGCTTTATTTCAGATTCTAGTTTTTAAAATGCAGCAACATTTGGCATACGTGTGCAAGTCGGAATCTTACCAAAATATTACCTCATTGTATGACCGATTGATTTTTTCAGTAACAATCTTATATTGCCCACTACTACTAGGGAAATGGTCATTTTGGTAGCAACACTCGAGGTTCGATTGGGACAGTCTTGCCAGAAGTTTCTCTCTACTCCAGAATACTCTACAAGGGACTACCAACTTAACACGAATGCTTTCGATGGATAAGGTTCTTTTGCCAATTTAAGATGAACTGTGGGGCAATAAGGATCCTGAAGTTTAATTTATATCTGTTAACTGATTTTCAGAATGTGGTACATTTAGGTATCAGCTAAAACACCAATTGTGGATAGAACTAGTAAAATTTTATACCAATGACAAAGAGCTTTAAAAACAAACCACACACTCTGGCTCTTGGTGCATATCGTACATGGTAGGTGTCCAACATTGACATTTTGGGCCCTAAAATCATGTTTAATGCCAATTGGCTCATCCTAAAAGATACTTTATTCTGCGCAACACATTATCGTCACCTATGCCCTATTGTTGTTATGAACACAATGGAAACTATAAATCAAAATCAGCCTTTTTAAATGCATTCGCCATGCAAAATGCGACACATGCGATAGTAACACTAATGAAAACAAAATAATATAAGCACTGTACAAACCTAAGATCATTTCAAATATATGGAACATCAAAATAAATAATGATACCATCATCTTTCTGTAAATGATAATGAGCACATAAAACAACATGCAAGAAAATGGTGAAAATGATAGATAGATAAATGTGGATATATACAAAAGAATCACAGTCATACAATAGCCAAAAAACAATACCTTTTGTTCTGTGAGTGTGACAATATTCACATTTTGAGATAGCACTTCTAAGCAGAACCAATTTCATGCTTACATTTAACATTAATACCAAAATGTTGAATTCACTGCAAAATAAGTGATTCATCATCACCATTGAATAATGTCAGAGAGGAAGACAATTGCAAACCAATATCATCTATATTAAATATTAAATATTAAGTTATCATCAGTCTTGGGTATTTGACATTATTATGTCTTGTTTCAGATATTCAATATGACGAATGACTGCTCCAGTGAACATTATTTGTAGAATGCAGCTCAATAATAAAACACTTTTCATCTCACCAAGTGCTTTTTTAAATCAGTGTGCACAAATTTAATCAACACTTGCATTCGGACTTGTCAAACCATTATGGCCCAATAAGAAAGAAAATCATAATTTCCTAATGTGGAGTGTTGACACAAGGAGACCAGAAGATTAAAGAGCTCCGACACTTGCGGTGACATTCACCCTCTGATGTTCTTTCAAGCAGTGTTTTTAGTATTTGAACAATGTCAAATACAGAAGTGCTCTGGGTCTATTAAGCACGGACAAGACAAACAATTATCACAATCAATACTGACAATAGCAGATATACTTCGCCAGATGAAATGCAAGATGATCCACACCAAAATTGCTGCCACCATGTACACCTACACTTATTTGACATATTCACCACCAAATAGCTCTATTATCTGAGCTTGCAAAGAATCAGAAGTTCATCACCATCTTCAGTTGAGTTTTTAACACTACCTGAAGACCCACAGATGGGTTCCTGACCTAAAACCAAGGCATTCATTTGATTAGAATTGAAATGACTTCTAGGCAGCTATTCTAGTTACGCCACTCAGCATATATGGTATCCAACTCCCCTGCAATTAATGACATGTTTGGTTAGGCATTCACTACCATTGGCCTTGGAACTCACCTATTCTTATGCCATACACCGATTTCTTTTCAGTTCCCATTGGGCCACTTTGACTTTGATAGAACTATATCACAGGCAACATTGTATCAATACAGACAATATTGACAGAAAATGACAGACCAAAAATGATTGGTTAAATTATAGTTAATTTTCTATAATACCATTCATTACTTTAAGTACCTCTACATATTGCTTGGAAATTCAACAACACACACTTGGCAGGTCTTGCCTTGAACACATTATATTCCTTAATCTCCAATTATTATGACTGGAAATTTTTGAAAGGTTAATTACTTAATATTACTTATATTGGGCAAAGATTTGTACATAATGACATTACCACCACTGAATGATGGTTGCAATTGATCAAAATGTTCGATTATAAAATAAGATTATACAATATACAGTGATTGAAGTTTGTTTTGATGACAAAACAAACTTGACATCTGCAGGGAAGGGTATGTTGGTATGTTAGTTCTGTAAAAGCTTCCACAACTACATAACAGAATCTTGAAGAGAAAATAATTCAAGATGTCAGAGCTCACATTGACACTATCTTTACAGTCACTATGAGTTACAATATGCTCATCCACCAAGGACACAGTTCAGTGGGTTGTACTTGTACATACATTGACATGAACTGACCTTGTGTGATCTGGAGTTACCTGGGTATGATATTTCATACACAAAAACCAGGGGGTGTATTTTCTAAATACACTGGTGAATGGAAGGTACTGAACTGTTCCAAGGGAATTGAGATTTTACTAGCTCATAGTGAGTATGAGCTATTGCTCATTTGACATTGCCTTGACAGTACAAGCTATGCTCATGCACCGCTTGCACAGTTCAGTCAGCCTGTAGGTGTACATGATTCAACATTATTTGACCATGTGCTCTGGGTATCATGAAACATACTAAACATCGGTTGGTGTACTTTCTTTTTACATTAATGAATGAAAGTTACTGAATGGTGCTGCTGATATTAAAATTCTATCGGCTCATTGTGTCAATCAAAGAAATGTAGTTATGGGTTGCAATAAGTAACACATGAATACATATTAAATGTTTTGGCCACAGCAGCTGCAAAACTGGTAAAGACTGCTCCATACAAAATCCACAGGGTGGGAAGTTGGGAGATTTTGTAAAAACTGTGGCACAATAACCCTTGCATTAAGTGAACTCATAGGTTCATTTCAGAAACGGGCAATTAGAACTATTCTTCTATGGATAGGTCTGGAAGAATGATTTAGAGGTTAGGCTAACACTCGACTGAACTGATGGTGTATATATAGAAATAAAATGAAAGTGCTTGAGTCCTACTCACATAACAATTTATATCCAGACAATACAGCAACATTGATTCATCCATTTTGATCCATAATCATGTACTGATCCTTGAGACACAACTTTGTAAAGCAAACATATGAAGGGGCCATTCCATGAATTATCCAAAGGCCTTCCAGTCCTTTACCCATTTCAAAATACATAAAATATTCACCTGTCAACAGTCAGACTGAAGATAGATAAACTTTACTTGTCAAACAACATAAGGCATTAAAAGCCTTCACTGTAAAATTCTATACATATTGATGACAAGACAATGCATCTAAAGATCTTGCTACTTATAGTCCTTCTAAGGTTTACCGTCTACTCCAATTACAAATACACCATTGAGGATTTGAGGGAAGCATGTGATCATCTGCATAAAGTCAACATTGCAGACTTACACTGATTCATATAGTTCTATCTCTATCTGGCCTAACTCCCTCTGTACATGTTAACTTTATAATCTCTGCCCCCTAGCCTCAAACACATTGCGCATTATGCAGTCAAGCTAATTTGGTTACCCCTACAGAATTATACATATCCATATAGCAATATCATAGCCACAATGAAACCATACCTCCATACAGTTCCCAATCACTATTCTCTCATTTTAGATTCATCTGGTCGAAGATGTGCCTCTAGTTAACCAGTTTGTCCTCTTCGCCACCAAGATACAAAATTTAGGTACCTTCTACCAATTATGAGTGAGAAGTTAACTTTATGTTGCACCCTAGTGGTTAATATGGTAAGGAGTAAAAGGATGTCACCACCTGCCTTTGATACAGTCCCAAATAGGTGGGTACAAATATGAAAGTGTTAGCAATGAAAACAAACACACCACTCACACATTCAAGTGTTCCATTTGGATAGGGTTTAGCGCAGTATCAATTCCTTGGTGAGAGGCTTGCTGTAACAGCTACCAACTGCGCTCAAGAAACCGATAGCCGACAATTGTGCCGGGATTAGCAAGTGAGAGTGGGAACGGCTGGGAAATTTGAACCTCTACTCTTGTGTGATGTGAGTGAAAATTGATACACCTATCACTAGCAAAGCACACCGTGTTATAATACGCAGGACTACGTAGGGATAATTCTCTGTTTTCCTGACTTAATTTCGACGCTTTCACTCTGTTGTTGCTAATCGTTGACCTTCAGCCTGCGTTTTAGATAGCCAAACTTTACATACAAAAATCATGGAAATTATTCCTTTTTTGTATTGATTTTTTTTGTGGTAAGCAGGAATTTGAGTGAAAACCATTCCTTTTACCTTCTTGGTTTGAGTATGTTGGATTAAGATTTCAAAGAAAACAAACAGAAATGCCTACATTATTGTACAGAAGGATAGGTATGTAAAATAAAACCATATCACTTTGGGGTTCCCTGTGCAGGGGGCATGCATGGGCAGAGTACTTATACTACAATAATTACATCTGACATCTCTGGTTACTGACATTTCTGTCTCCTATCCAAACTAAAGTTCTCTTTGTAATCCCTATTTTTATCACACTTTCTTGAACTTGCCTATACCTAAATAAAAACTGAAAAGTTAGACATTTTATATGCAGTCTTGAGCATTTCAAATTACGTCTTTTGATCCTACTAAGTAAAAATATTTCCAATTTAACAACTTTCACTTCTCCTCTTTTCTATTTTAAATACCAAATAATCACCTGTACATAATGGAGTAAACTTGGTGTTGTCAAATAAGTCCTATCAACAAAATCTCAGTTAAGTCTCCTCCAATGTCATGAATAGGAGTTGGATAAATTTGTGTGGTTCTTTTCACACTGATTTAAAATCAAGAAGACATAATTCCCCTTTAATGATATACTTAGTCTTAAAAACAATTTGTAATGCTGAATCTTATTCAAATATGGAGCTGTTAATAATACCTTTTCTACAATGATGATTTCCAAACTTACACAATAGATCTCTTAAGACATCTTATACTTTCAGCAAACAGTGGCAAAGTCAATGGGTGCAGGAACTACATTGTATTCCAATTCGATCCAATTAGAATCAAACCCTTCCCTAGACTTGTCCACATTGGCAAACTATCAGCCATCTTATGTATTTTTAACCTGGCTTAACACAGATGTCTAGGAACAAGCAGGTTTGCTCCACAGTCTCAGATTTTCAAGTGTGAAGTTTCACAACTTCCAAAATTCAACCCACAGAAATAAAATACATATTGATATTGTCCTTGAAGCTAGCTAACAATATGTACAATGGCATTCCAAATGGTGGCTTCCAGGCTCTAGCAGAAACACATGCCTGTAGCAAGTTAGACACACTACAGGTTGTGCAACACACATTATTTGGAGGCCTGTTAAAAACAGTTTCTCTGAACAGAACTTTGGTGGGCAAACAAATTTGCTTTGAGATTGACTCATTGTCACAATGGTTGCTGAGAAATAACACGTGTGAGATTCTCCAAATACACAGTACTTCACATTTTAATTCTAATTTTTAGGGGCAGACTAAGTTGCGCTCAATCTCTCATCCTGAAAAGTCTTCTAACAAAAAATGTATGATTTATAACACTCACCCTAGTTTTGAACCTCATTCTTTAAAAGTTACCGCTGTGGATATTTAAATAACATGCAAGGCTATTTAGAATTGTGTACCCATCACAAATACTGATACTTTATCAACAAATAACAAACCACTCAGAGCTCTTTACTCTTCAAATAATGAATAGTCCAAAGCTAATTCCCTCAAGTTTTCACACAATGCATATTCATCAGCCTAGATCAGCTGGCAATGGCCTGGCTAAACAAAGTTCAGGCAAGTCAATATATACAATTGACTACTCAAAATCATCAAGATATTACTCATAGATGGGCCGTAGAGGATATGCTTTACATATTCTGGGTAAGTTTAGCTTACTTCAAACCACTACTGCCCTGCTGAGAACTACTTCATTTCCCAAACTATCACATTTCAAGGTAAGCCAAAAGAACCACATGTTAAGACTAAACTTCTACCTTGGATATGTTCACATGCTGATGCCTAGTCTTGGGCTGGTGCTAGCTTAGCTTCTAGTGACACAAATCCATACAGCCATTGGAAATTGTAGCTGATTATGTGTTATATCACAAGACATGGGGACCACAGCTGCCAGGTGGGGGGGGGGGAAATACTGTAATACTTATTACAAAAAGCCATTTGTAATAGGGATTCCTGATTGCCTGATTTTAACCCTTACCACACAGATGATACCTTCATGATCCGTTAATAAATTGCAGTTTATTTTTACATCAACAAATAAATCACTCAATTTGCCATGTTCAGAATTGGTTATCAGACACAAAGGATATTATTACTAAAAGTACCTCAAATATAAATTCCTGTCATGTGATTGGTTAAAACTGCATCACATGGAATATTAGAGGTTACTATTCGTGATTTAGAAGCCACACCGCACCCCAGGCACTAGTCCGAATTAGTGACCAGTCAATACTATGAGCCATAATATTTTCCCCAGTGTAATATTGTGCCATAAACATGTTGAATAACCTATGCCTTTCATCAACTTATGGCTGCCTTTGTTGAACAAGGTAATATAAAACAAAATTGCGTTTTATTTAGGACATAGTGTACACTCCAGCCACTTGATGAGTTTGAGACCAGACTATTTCCCCTCAGCCATGCTCTGGAAATCACCTTCTGGCTATTGTTTTAACTATGCCCTTTATGGTAGTCAATATTTGTATAATATGTAACCTGATCTTGTCCACTCAGGACAACGTTGGGAATGATGAAAACTGAGTTACATATTATCATAGTGTCCGGAGATAAAAAGCCTGCAAACAGTGAAATCTCTATACTTCTAGCATATTTAGCACATTAAGATACAGGCTTTATCAAAACAAGAGCACCAATGGTGCTGTAGTTACCATGCATTAAATCCATTTCTGTGGAAGCAGCGTGGGAAATGTTTTTTACACAATGATCTCCGATTACCTCTAGATTACCTCTAGATGGCTTTTGGCCTCTATTCTTGAACATTATAACCACAGCTCAAGGAGTACTTATGGGTCACTTGGTGGTTAGCCATCCTTTTCTGTGGCTTAAGAGTGATTGTAAGCATTTAAATACATTGACCTAAATTGAACCCTAGATGATCTTTTGAATTGTGATTGTATACCCAATTGACCCAATACTTAAGAACCATTCTCATAAACTTGAGTGAACTTATACCCATCTTTTTCTATTCAAAAAGCATTTAAGCATACTCACACAATGACTCTTATCTCCAGGTGAACTCTTATCCAAGAACACCCATACAACCCCCTGAACACCCCATACAACCCCATCAAATTATTCAGTAACTTTTTCCCATACAATAACCTCCAATGAGCCCAGATGACCTTTGAGCTATTATCCATGAACACCTCATATGAAATACTCCCAAAGGATAAACACTAAGTTTGGTGAATACTCAAAATTTCTGTGAAACAAACATTTTGAAGGGATAAGGCAAAAATATTTTTGTTGATATTAAATTTCTTCAGTGGCTAGGTAACTTGATATACAGTCCATCCAGCCACCGGTTACCCAGATCATCCTATTATCTGGTGAGCTTTTCTGCAGCCTTATCTCCAAGTTTTGAAATGTGCATATTACAGAAAAGTAATGTTGGTGCAAGACTTTATAAGATTGTTAAAACCACACTTGGGCATTGACATTGTTTCAAAAGGCATACATTTCAAACCCTTTCTTCTAAGATCTTCTCACCCAAGCTGCTTAAGTGATTTTTTATTGAAATCATTTCTGAAATCATATCATATTGTTATACAGAAATCCTTGCAAGTGAAAGGTAAGTTAACCTCGTCTACCTGAGCCATTATTTGTAACAGAACTCCCGAAGAGGTGGTGGTTCCCCTGTGATTGGCCTTATTGAACATCCGATTCTTATAAATTTGGTACCACAGGATAGGTCAGTTTCTTCTTACCATTGGTATCAAACAAGGCGAAACTCGTATTTACGCGATGCGTAAAATATGTCCCCGCCGAAATGTCACGTCACTAAGAATTGCGATAAATGCCACAACACCCACCCCCTCCCCAACACCCCGCAATACCTAACCCCCTCCCCAACACCCCGCAATACCTAACCCCCTCCCCAACACCCCACCCCCTCCCCAACACCCCGCAATACCTAACCCCCTCACCAACACCCCGCAATACCTAACCCCCTCCCCAACACCCCACCCCCTACCATATGGCATAGTCGTCTCAGTGGAAGGAATTTTGCCTATCCGATTTACCGTTTCAGAGATACAGCAATTACGAATATTTAATTAGCTCATTTGCATACCTAGCCGCTGGCCGCATATATATCACAACTTGTCAAATTGCAATAAGATATGCCCCATATACACTTTCATGCAGCGCAGGAATTTTGAGTATCCAATGTACAGTGTCAAAAATATAGCAAGTACGCGGCCGATTTTTGCATATTAATTAGCTCATTTGCATACTCAATTCGCCCAAAATACGGCCCCCAACTGTAATCAGGTCGAAAACTCTTCAGCCCGCTTCCTTCCACCAAGTTACTCATTATATGCCTTACGGAACTCCAGAAAACTTGTAAACAGGCCTTGCAGGAACATTTTCATAAATTATGCAAATTAGATATTTAATTAGCATATTTTATGCCCAAAATCTAACCAGTTCAAGAACTCACCCACCCGCTTCTTTCCACCAAGTTACATCATTGTCGCCCTTACGGAACTCCAGATAAATCGTACACAACGTGGGTTAACATTTTTATCACGGACGGACGAACGGACGGACGGACGAACGGACGGACGCTGCTCATTTTATAGTCCCCGATCCGAACTCGTTCGGCGAGGACAATAAGTACCAACATTCCCATTATGACATCAATAGTATTACGTCATAAGTTTAGGAGACTATGAAAACACTGGAAATACCGTGGAAATTTTGAAAATTGATATTTTGCAATTTTGCTGACTCAGAAACATTATAGCATTAAATGTTATTTCCCATCAAGTTGAGCCACAATCCACATTAAAAATCTTTTTTCTTTTTTTTGTGAAAACTGTAATTTTCCCTTATTCTATGTGTCTGTGGAAATTGACAACTTTGCTGACATGCAAACTTTATGACACCATTCTGATGTAATGCTAGGCATGTTGGTATCCATCACTTTGGGATCACCCTGTACTTTACCTTTAACCTGGTGGATGTTTGTTTTTGCATGAAAAATAGCATAAAATGTCAATTGACAATTACATTAAATAATTTGGTAAAAGAGGGTTTTAGAAAGACAAAAAAAAAGTTTTTTTATATCGGGTCACAGGTCATTAAGGGGGTCAAAGGGTCAAATGCATCAAAAAATGCTAAAAATAAGACTAAATTGGCTATTACGTCAGCTTACAGAATACAGATAAATACCGTTATTGCTACAGTGATATTACATTAATGGTAGGGGAGGTCTATGATAGTCTCGACCCAAGTTCAAGGTCAAAATGTACAAACAAGATCCGACTGAACTGAAATTTGTCAGGAATAATCCTCATGATATTGTAAATACAGACAAAGTACAGTTGATCCCATTTGTGACCCATGGGTCACATTATAGGGGTGAAAAGGTCAAATCCCTGATGTGCTTCAATTGAGTTGAAACTCAATAATGATGTTCTTTGTAACATTGTTAACACATAAAATACATTAATAACCCTTACACCCTCAAACACCAATATAACTCAATGAGCTGAGTGGGGAAAATGCACTAAGTCCAAAAAGATGCGATGACGTCATCGCACCAACACTCATATGGGCACGAAATCGCTGGCCTGGCCAGCGACTCCCTTGTGGCTTGCCATGCCTGGTCATATGGAATTGTGGGCCGGAGGCCCCGGGTTCGAATCCCGCCAGGGCCCTTCAGGTTTCTTTAGTTTCTATCCCTTTACCCCTTTCCTTCCTCTCTGGAGATAGGCTAGAAACCAAAAGGCAGTTAGGGTTAATGACATGTGACATGTTGGTCAAGTTACAGGGGTCAGAGGTCAAGTCAATTAATGTGGTAATTAAGGGGAAAGAGGGGCAACATTCCTAATCAGGCCACCTTGTTGTCATGTCTTAGGGATGACTACTTTAAATCTGCATTTTAAAATGAACATGAAGATACAGGTATTTTTATCAATGGAACATACTTCAGATATGACACAATTTTGACCTTGACCCCTCAAGTGTGTGTCACAGAGAGGGAACATCATTACAATACTGATTTTTTTCTGAAGACAAGAGGATGGTATTGCCATTGTAAGCATTAGAGAATTTTGTTTGACTTTATTTTGTTCTTCTACCTTGTAATTGTAGGTTCCAATAAAAGGTTACCATTGACTTTTTTAAAATCTGTAATTGAGATCAATGTGATGGCATGCCTAACTTGTCATTTCTAAACCTAGTAGATACCGGTGACATAAAACCAAAAATATAGCGTTCACCGAATGCATGCGACCATCTGCCGGCGTGGTTTGTGAATGAGGACCAAGGCACATGAGGTCACCAAGGTCACATGAGATCACCAACATGTGTAACACTACCCAAGGTCCATGGTATCAGAGTATCATGAAAATTGAGCAACACATGTGGAAACACCAAGCAGTTTGAGAAATCTGACCATTTTTGGACCATGATCTCTAATGACCTCTGGATGACCTTTGACTCCACTCTTGAGGGGGTAACTAGTGTGGCACTAACCAAGGACCATTACGTGCAAGTGCCAATGTGTGGACATATCTGGAAATAGGAGCAAATATTTTTTAGGGTTAACATTTTGGTCAACATTTTTTACCACAGACAGACACACACACTACCAAAGCAATCCCTATTGCCATCTTGATGATGACACACAAAACCCATGACAATGTCAATGTATTGCCATGGTCAACCTGAACTAGTTAAACTAGATACACATGTGCAAATAACATAATCATAGTATGGTACATCTGATCTGTACAAGCAGAAGCATTTGATAGATTTTAGAAAATTACCCCTAAAGTCAAACTCTGAATGCCTGATGAAGTTTGGGTTTGAGTTCTTTTGATCAAGTTCGTAATCCAGCTGCGACTCTTCCAAAGAGAACTGTAATGGAAGTTTAATGAAAATGACACACACATGCATGCATATATAATACACATGCAAATGCACCTCACATAAAGAAGATATGGGCAAGATAAAGTGTGTACTAAAAGTTTGACACATATACATGCATAGAGAATGCAGACATAAGAACTTCCTCACGGATGACTTAAAAAAATCCTTATTAGAACACATTGTAACACTGCCATACACTCACAATATCACAAAGATACTATATAAACAACAAGAATAAGTGGTGTTGATATAGACTGGTTATATTTTTTAACAGAAGTGTGTTACTTCTTTTCCTTAGATGTGTACTTTCCAACTAGAAATTTAAATCATTAAATTGTAAAACACTGACTCAAGATTTCTTTTTATTACTCATACAGTTACAATTTAAATTAATATATTGTGAGTTAATCATTAGTTGTGCACACCAACCAAGGTGCAGTTGAAAGTGATGAAATTTCGGGACTAGGACCGACAAATATAAGACAAACTTCACCATTATAGCCCTGGCCATGTGGCCAGCTCTACTACTGTCAATCAGGTACGGTTTGCTTGAAATGCAAGCCTTTTACTTCACCCTTTTACGATAAAACAATGAAAACTGTGATGAAGACTATGATGGAAAGATGCACTATAAAACCAAATTGCTAGTCAAGTGGACTTACCTATTATTCTTCTTCCTCAACTGAGAGGTGTTTTAGTGTATTTACATTAGTAAATCCATCAGTCCTGATGCTTTCCATGAATGGCAGTTCCCAAGTCACACACAGATCATGTCTGTAGTTATCAATACAATTCTGTCCAGAAGTTGGTAGATATCTGGCTACCCATGACCTCAAACAAGTCTTAGTTTTAGAGCCCCAGCTCTGTTATCAGCAATAGTTGTGTTATTTCCAGCATCCAAAACGGATTCAGTGTGGGATTCTTCTTTTTTGCTGTGTGATAAGTGCCCATGAGGTCTTTGCTGTGCCATGCTGCATTAAGTGGTCCACTCCACATTAAGGCATTCATGAATCAACATTAATTCAACAGTTTATTCATAATTTCCTCCATTTTGGGTATTTTTTCTGTATCTTATTAACCTATTTTCGTGAAGTAGCTTCCCTGTGGTTGTTACATCAACACAATATGCTCACAATAAGCCATTATGTACATTTGCTATATACAACGATTTAACATGTAAAGGTGATGTATTTGTATGTATCTTGCCTGGCCCCAATGGGGGTGGTATGTATTATGTGTGTGTGTGTTTGTGTGCGATGCATGTAGGTGAGGGGTGCACTTGTGTGGTTGTGTGTGTGGGCATGCAATGTGTGTGCGTGGTGTATCGTTCAGCAAAATTTTTGTTACTTTTTGAACAAACCATTATGCATTCGAAATATGTTAGTGGTTTAACTAAAGCATTTGATAAAACCTGTTGTTAGAAAAATTGGTAACTTCTGTAGCTAATGCAGGGGCAAAGTCAGCAGTTGGCAGAAGGGTAAAATACCCTTCAGAATGGTAGGGATGGAAAATATGGAATATTCATGGTGTTAAATCATATTTCGCCCTGCGATTGGGACATCTTTTTTTACACTAACCCGGAACTTGACCCCTCAGAATAACCAAGCAGGCTAATTGCCTGGGCAAATGACCGCTATCCACACGGTTTCTGATAAATTCAATTGATCATAATTAATTTCAAATAGGGTGAAAATACTGAAAACAATCATGGCTGACATGCTACAGATTTGACTTGAGCATTTAAGGGGCACAATGCTACAGGGCCTTCTTTGAAAATTAACATATTACTATTAGGGTACTACTTGTTATTACCTAAATACTCAGAAGTTGGTAGACAGTATGGTCAGATAGCATGTAGGTTTATGCAATGAATGACATAGTAGAGTCAGGTTACAACATACATTTTAACCAGAGGGTGTTTTGAACCAATCCCATAATGCATTGCAATTTTCCTATACTGTACTGTACTAAACACATGTCAGTACTTAGGGATAACAAGTATACAAGAAGTTTAAAGACCATAAAACATGACCATGATAAAAATCCCTAAGTACTAGTGCTTTGTGTGCTAAAATGAGTGCAGAAGTCAGGGAATTTAGGTGTTAAGAGTAGGGATTTTGTGGGATCATGTGACCTTATTGAGGTGAGATTTCCCCAAGCTGATGCATTGTGGGATGGACTCAACATACCCTCTGTATTGTAACCAAGTTTGGTTGGATCCCCACGATAATAGAAATTTTATAATAAATGTTATTTATACCCAATTGTTGACCCTCTGACATTTCCCCATACCAATGGGGATCCAGAGGAGTATCCCTGAAGTACTGAATTGCATGGGTAGTATCCCTTTGTGATCGTGTACATGATGAACAAGTTTGGAATACCAAAATACAAAAAAGTTATGGCAGATTGTTACACTTTTGACATTTCCCTCACCCATATGCCGGACCCTGGGGAACACCCCCATGGGATTGAATGACATGGGCAGTAACATCTACATGATGACCAACTTGGGTTGGAATACCGAGCTCTCCCAAAAAAATATGGCAAATTATTTAGCTTTTGTGGATAAAATGACAGATGCACATCCCACATTACATATCTGCAGACATTTCCATTTTATAAGCTAGATTTTGCTGTGCAATCTGTTAAATATATTGGTCAACAGTTCTCTGTGCCTCTTGGTGAGCACTGCACATGAGTGGAACAGGTAGAATTCCTGGCGGGTGTCCTTTTGGAACTTTCCTTGACCTCTATTCCTTGCTTTATTTCAGAAAACTACATTTTCTTTACAGGCCTATGGCCACATAATGCAAGAGAAGCTTCTTCTTATGTCCAAACACAGTGTTTGTCAAATATGATCTAGCCAGAGATGGGTACAATGTCTGGCTACTTGTCTGTGTCTTTGCATTGCTGCTCCAACAGTGGGCAGACAAGGAGATGTTCCATTGTCCGTGGTGCTGTTCCACATCCACAAGAAGTGTCCTGATTTGCTTTCAGGTAGCCACACTTCTGCAAGGAAACCTTAGATCGGCAATTCTGCTTCCCAATCTGTTGAGACATCGCCATTCAGCCCATGAGGAGTTAGCTCCAAATGGAAGATGCTCACCAGGTTCAATACCAATCAATAGATGTTACTTGGTTGCCAGGACATAGACTGATAGAGTGCTTCACATTAGGTATTTGGCAGCTACGCTCTAGCATGCTCGCTACACTATAATGGATGTCAGGTGGAACAATTTCTGCTAGGATGTATAAGTTATCTGTTGGAGGTGGGCAAAGTCATCCTGTAATAAGCCGTCAGGAGGCATTTAACACTGGATCAAGCTTCTTGGCAAGGGTTGATCTTTCCTATACAGGGCAAGCATACTCTGTACATGAGTGGCACAGGGCCAGTGCCGTCGATCTTAGGGTATGTGGGTGAGCACCCCATCTTGAGAAGCTTATTTGCAATGGTTTGCATAAAACTACTGTGTATTTAAGACTATTATTCAGGTTTTTAAATAAGTGAAAGCTTTTGGTGTCAGCAGGACATTTGAAGCCATCTTAGGGCAAGATCACATATAACCAACATTCCAACATCTGTATTTAGAAGTCTGTGCATGTTTTTCTTTCAAATACATATCTGACGTGTGCCAAGCTAGTATCTATGCCAGGGGTGTCCAACCTGCGGTCTGCGAGCCATCTGTGGCACGCTAAGAGTTCTCATGTGGCATGCGAGATACTTCCCAGAAAAATTAAAATGCAAACATAATAGATTTTTTTAACGATTTTTAAACATGTTGGAAAATTAGTCCAATTTCATCAATCTGAAACCAAATTTCAATAAATTTTTTTTTTTTTTTAACAAAATCAAAATGCTGCACTAATTTCAGAAATTTGTAATTAAAGGTCAACAAAAATAGAAAATTTGTGTTAAATTTGACCCAAAATCTGCATCTCTGGTATTGCTATGGGTCCCTTTTGGCAATAGACCTGGGTCCTACTTCCAGACTTTTGTAGGCACGTCATGAGCCAAACTTGAGAGCCCCGATTACTTGTTTGTGGCCCGCAGTAGTTGTGGATTCAACCAATGCGGCCCCTGCGTCAAAAAGGTTGGACACCCCTGATCTATGCCAAGCTGCTACAAGTTCAGTTTTGTGTTCCACAAATTAGAGTGAAAGAAAGAGCTCCATATGTAATCCCTTAAAAATTCTACTGGAAACTCCTAACCCTAAGGCTAAAAACAAAAATAATTTGATACATGTAGAACTTTGAAGAAAGGTACATATGGAACTCTTGCCAAAGTAAGATAATACATGTGTGACTGCACTTTATTCTGTTGGTCACAACAGCTAGTAGCAGCTTGGCATAGGTAGTAGCTTGACACACATACACACACACGTGCATGCACACATGCATCTGCATGTTGCACATGCACACACACACACACCGTTTCATAGTCCCCAATTTCAAACATGTTTGGAGGGATAATAAATGATAATCTCACTATCTCTGTGATGCAATTACACACTCTAATAAGTTTGAACGTGCACCTGCACACACACACACACACACACACACACACAATTCCATAGGCCCCAATTTCAAACATGTTTGGAGGGATAATAAATGATAATCTTACTATCTCTGTGATGCAATTACACACTCTAATAGGTTTGAACTGTTTTTGTTAGTATACAAACTACAATATAAAAAATACTTTACAAACAATGCATGCTTGATTAGCTAAAAATCTTACAAATCCATTACAATATTGTCTTGTTAGAAATGCTCCACCAAAACTGTGAAATTAAATACAATACCAACCAAAAAAAATGCACATCAAAACATGTGCACAGTGGGTTAGATATCTTCAAAATGGTATTACTATTTAATCATGTTAAAAACTCCTCATATGCCTGCGGGTAATTAGATCATGACATGTCATGCCATAACATATCTCAATCCCCTAACTACAAAACAACACGCATGCCTGGGAGGTATCTAAGGTGCTAAAAAGCCAAGTGCAATAATTCCTATCAAAAGCAAAACACAAAGCAAACAAAACAAACACACACAACAAAAACAGGATGTTCAAGCCGGTGTCGTAACGTAATAAACAGAGAACAATGGCGGGAGGGACGGGGTTTGTAAAGCGCTAAACAGTAGTGCAATAGCGGCACGACTAGAGATGATGCAGTCATAGAAAATCTCAATGCGGTATCTATTTCATTCATCACATTACCGCATCTCAAATCAGATTTCCTATTTTCTCAATGCTTCTCTTTTGGTAACATCACCCAGGTTTGGGCTAAATGAATTACACACATAATGTTATTTCCTCTATACACTTCATATTTCTTTCTTATCAACTCAAGGTTTTTCTCTCCCTTGAAAAAAAAATTGTCTAGCCTTTTCTCGGCCGTGTTTCTCCCTGAGGCATTCCAGCACATGACGTATATGAAAATAGAAGTTTTCCTTTTTGCCAGTTTTTTTTTTCTTCTAGCTGACATCTCATATTCACTCACATCCAATTTGACTAATTGCTTCTGTAAGCACTAAGACTCAGTCAAAAGCTAAGGAGTTAATTTGATCACAATTCTCACCATTTTTCATAGCAATCCACAACTTTGTAATTTTGTTAATTTAGGTGAAGCTAAAAGCTCTGCGCCATGCACCGGGGTACTTTGGAGAGTTCCACTGTGTGTCACAATAGTCAGTTCCTTTTATTTATATACCATAATGGACTGTTACCCACATTACAATATTACTAAACACCACAGCTACAATGATGAAAGAAAACAACCAAGATGGATTTTTCTTTTGCCCATTCAACCTTTTCATTACAGATCATTTTAATGGTTTATATTTATCATTTGATTGCAATTATATCAACAACAATCCCATTTTGAAGATTTTTTTCAAGGTTTCTAGCTCGAAGAAAATGTGGGATAACAGAAACAAAATGTGTGGTTATGTTAAACTGTAATGTTTCATCATCCACTGAAGATAAATTTATAGTGCATGTATTTGATCAGAAATGGGAAAAATAACATTTAATAACTAGAATTTCGCGGTTCTCGGCTTTCGCGCTCGCTATATTCAAAGAATATAAGCTGTGGGCCGCCCCATGAAAAAACTTAACAATTTTTGACACACACATCCATACAAACACACACACATACACACATACATACACACGCACAACGGATTGCTAAGTGGTCCTGCCAGCTATAGCTGGCGGCCCACAAAAATGATAGAAAAATAACCAGAAGTGCAAACTACATTGTTTGCAAGTACATAAACATGAAATAAATAAGTTAGTAGATTGATCAACCAAAAAAAAAAAAAAAAAAAAAAGATGGATTTTTCTTTTGCCCATTCAACCTTTTCATTACAGATCATTTTAATGGTTTATATTTATCATTTGATTGCAATTATATCAACAACAACAATCCCATTTTGAAGATTTTTTTCAAGGTTTCTAGCTCGAAGAAAATGTGGGATAACAGAAACAAAATGTGTGGTTATGTTAAACTGTAATGTTTCATCATCCACTGAAGATAAATTTATAGTGCATGTATTTGATCAGAAATGGGAAAAATAACATTAATAACTAGAATTTCGCGGTTCTCGGCTTTTGCGCTCGCTATATTCAAAGAATATAAGCTGTGGGCCGCCCCATGAAAAAACTTAACAATTTTTGACACACACATCCATACAAACACACACACATACACACATACATACACACGCACAACGGATTGCTAAGTGGTCCTGCCAGTCGTATTAGCTGGCGGCCCACAAAAATGATAGAAAAATAACCAGAAGTGCAAACTACATTGTTTGCAAGTACATAAACATGTGAAAAATAAGTAGTAGATTGATCAACCAATTAATATAATCAATAAAAAATACATCGCGGTCCTCAGACCGCGAGTGTCGTCTGCTGTCATGGTTTGTGAATGGGGCCAAAAGTCACATGAGGTCACCAAGGTCACATGAGATCACCAACATGTCACCCCACCCCACCCCCTCCTTTCCACCAAGTTACATCATCATAGCCCTTACGAACTCACACAGCATGCAATACATTAAGGGTTAACATTTTGACCGGCCAAAGGTCACATGAGGTCACCAAGGTCACATGAGGCTACCAACATGTCACCCCACCCCACCCCCTCCTTTCCACCAGTTACATCATCGTAGCCCTTACGAACTCACACAGCATGCAATACATTAAGGGTTACATTTTGACTGGCCAAAGGTCACTGAGGTCACCAAGGTCACATGAGATCACCAACATGTCACCCCACCCCGCCCCCGCCTTTCCACCAAGTTACATCATCATAGCCCTTACGGAACTCATACGGCATGCAATATATTTTGACCGCAGATACACACGTAGATACGCAACCAGAGCAATCCATATGTGCCTTCTGCAATTCTTGCAGACGACACAACAATAGCTTGCAACAGAAATGGCCCAGTGGCAATACTAACATTAGCCTACCTTTGTTGGTCAGCACACACGGAGGTATTTTTTGCCCAACTTGGTATACCTTACTTACATTACTTGGAAAGGAAAGCAAAAGAAGTGTGGTAGAATGAGTTTATTTTAGGAGTAGATATCAAAAGAAAATAGACAAGCCTTATAGTACTTAATATTAATATACAAAAGCTTAGGCACAGCACAAAAGCAACAGGCACAGTGCGTACGCATTGTGGTATGCATGAGGGTCAACTTTGATGTAGGATGTACAAAAAAGAGCATTTGTCAGTTTTTGACTTTTGTGATCACTGAAGTAATGTAATATAGGTGGGCAGCTGTGACCCCCTAAATGACCTTTGACCTCAATGACTCCCCTTTGAGTCAGATTAATGTCTACAAAGTCTGATGCCGATAAGTAGGTTAGCGGTTGTAAGTAAATGGTCCAAGTTAACTATTTTACTTGGATAATATCACTTGTAATAGGTATAGTTCCATGATTTGACATGATTGGTTCATGAATATTTATGAGGTATCCTAATATGTACTCTGTATATTCTGAACAAAAGAGGTGATTATGCACAGAATATCTACAGCATCAGAACCTTAATAGTGACTCTTGTGCAATGATACAATCAGTTATTGCAGTGTACCTAACATGGTGTACTACGTCGTGCCCCTACGGTATACCCACTATGTGGTGCCCATGGTGTACCCACTATATGGTGCCCCTACAGTGTACCCACCACATGGTGTGCCTATGGTATACCCACTACGTGGTGCCCCTACAGTTAACCTACAAAGTGATGCCCCTACGGTGTATCCAATACATGGTGCCCTACGGTGTACCTACCACGTGGTGCCCCTAAGGTGTACCCACTACATGGTGCCCCTAAGGTGTAACAACTATGTGGTGCCCCTACGGTGTACACACTACCTGGTGCCCCTATGGTATACCCACTACCTACTGCCCCTATGGTGAACCGACTAAGCGGTGCTCTACAGTGTACCAACTGCATGATGCCCCTACGGTGTACCCTGTACGTCGTGCCCCTACGGTATACCCACTATGTGGTGCCCATGGTGTACCCACTATATGGTGCCCCTACAGTGTACCCACCACATGGTGTGCCTATGGTATACCCACTACGTGGTGCCCCTACAGTTAACCTACAAAGTGATGCCCCTACGGTGTATCCAATACATGGTGCCCTACGGTGTACCTACCACGTGGTGCCCCTAAGGTGTACCCACTACATGGTGCCCCTAAGGTGTAACAACTATGTGGTGCCCCTACGGTGTACACACTACCTGGTGCCCCTATGGTATACCCACTACCTACTGCCCCTATGGTGAACCGACTAAGCGGTGCTCTACAGTGTACCAACTGCATGATGCCCCTACGGTGTACCCTGTATGTGGTACCCCTATTGTATACCCACTATGTGGTGCCCCAATGGTCCAATGTGGTGCCCCTATTGTGTGCACACCATACACACCATAGCACAGTGACTTTATGGTGTGTATCCAGTACTTGGTGTCCCTATGGTGTACCTTCACACTTAGCAGTACCCCTATGGTACACTCACTACACAGTGCCTCATGGTGTGGCCATGGTGCCCCTATAGTATTCTCACGACACGGTGCTGTTATGCCACTCCACAGTGTCCCTATGGTGTTCCCACTACATGGTGCTCCTATGGTGTACCCACTATACAGTACCCCTATAGGATACCCACTACACATTGACCCTATGGTGTACCCACAGGGTGTCCTTATGTGGTATGTGATCTTTTGTGCACTCAATGCTAATGAGGTGAGTACACACCGAGTACCTATAGGACCAAAGCAGCCTTGTGTTGTTAAGCAATATGAGGTAATTCCTGAAAATGATCTCATCACAAAATTTCATCCTGAATGGGTACCATAATGCCTAAAATCCTTGCAAGTTTGAACTTGTGAGATGACCCTGGCAGGGACATATACCTAACTGGGTCAAAAGCCACATGAGGCCATTAGAGTACTAACCTTGTACCCTCCTAACAAGTCTTAGGCCAGTGATTCTTTTGAATGATATGAAGTTAATTGGTCAATATTTAAGAGTTAGCATGACATGAACTTGTTGGAAAAGCTGTGGGGAAGTTATTAGATTTTGCATAGCATTCAAGGGGATTAAAAGCAGAAAACATGCACACATTTTCACTGATATGACCTTTGACCTTTAACCTACATATTTATATCTATATCTGTATCAGATGATATATTATCTGTCCTTTGATGCAAAAGTCACTAAAATTTAACCTGGAACCTGGGCAGTACAGTAACTTGTTTTTGGAGATAGATGATGCCAAATCTGTTACACCAAAATCTCTCTTCTGGCTAAAGCCACAAGGGGAAAATTTGATATAACTTACACTTTTATGTCAAAAAAAAATAGAAAATGAGCATACAACCATCATTTAATATTATGATGATTTGTCTTCACAATATCCCTGATCAAGTTAACATCAGACAATTTCACAGTATATGTTTTAAAATACTCTGTGAAAAAAGTGGAAATTTCCAGGCTACACATTGATTTTGGCATTTTGAACACACTTCTGAACTAGTGCAAAATTAAAAATGCATAAAAAATTATTTGTGTATATTTTTGTGTGGAAATGTTTAAATAGTGAACTTAAAAACAAGTAAAAGAGTTTAAAATTAATTGTGCAATAATGACCACTTTTACAGTAGCATAGTTCACATGGTCTGATTTGGGGAAGATTGCTTTGAGCTTGAGTTATTAAAGCGACTGCAAAGATGGAAGATTTCCTTAATCTTGTCATTTTTCTTTTGCTTTTAAACATAATTTTTTTCAGAATACGTCAAATTGTTGTAGTCATTTCATTCTATCGAGTTGAACTGATACCATTTAAATCTGCCTCCACACAAGGACATTTCCAGAAATATGTGCATGCATTTTTGTAACCTGTTTTTTTGTTGTTGTTGCATATTTGTAATGCATATCAATGTATTAGATCACACCTGAAGTGAATAAGCAGAATACACCATCTTTCTGACTTTTATGTAATAACATGATTTAGTATTTTCTGTTATGCATGAGAGGTTTTTGGTTTTCTTTTTTACTTGTTTGTCCAATAAACCTTTGAAATGTTCTCGGTTGGTGTTCTACAACTGACCAAGTGCAAATTGAGGAAAGTTTTATCCTCAAAAAATCTTTTCTTGTTACTTTAAATCATGCAGTTTGAGCTTTACACTACCTATTGACACTGCCAATATGTATTGATCAGGTTTGACCTATATAATTGTCTCAACAGCTCACAGAATATTCTGAAACATGCAATCCAAAATCAGTTCGGACCGACTGCCGAATCTGGCAATGTTGCCATAGCCAGCAGTATATTGCCAGTTACGGCAACATCAAAACAAGCATCCCTGCAGAATTTGGAAACGTTAGAACACTTTATTTAATAGGGACTTTATATTTTTCAGGGAAGTCGAGGTTTTACCCATGGTAATGTATGTTATGTCACCAAATTTTCACTGAGGACAAAAACATTTCACAATTGGGGCCATTTAGAATTTGAAATCTCATATTTGTCCACTTTTTTAGTTTTTATTTAAATTTAGCTTAAAATCATTTTTATATCACAAAATATATTTGTTATTCGTAGTTAAACATTATTTGATGAAATACTTTGTTCACACTCACTTTCTTTATGTAAAAATCCCATCATTAGCTTCAAGGTGTGTGTTCTGATCGTCTTTGGGCCCCCTCCCCCCCCCCCATTTACCCGGAAGTAGTATCAATTTTGAATATTTTTATTCTTTTTGTATTTTTCCTCATTGTCCCATGCCTGAAATTGAGGCCCTTCAATCCATTTCACATCCCCAATTTACAACATGAAACTCCCGTTTAGTGGTTAACCAATCAATATTATTTAGCATAGTTTGAAGAGGGCTTTGCAATATGCATTATTGCTTCTACCATCAAAACCGCAAGTTTGTTTCCCACGGTACTTGATGGGGCTATGTGCAAGTGCCAAGCTCTCATATCAAGTAGAGACACAATAGACATAAATCGGAACAAGCACCTTTAACTTACCAACTTTGAATTTCCCATGCTTGCAAAGAATTGTGGGAAACAACACTACCAGATCCGGCAACATATTACTGACTACGGCAACATTGCTGTATCCGGCAGTCAGTGAAAATTGTCACTCTGTTAGTTTGATCAGAAACGTTGTGATGACAACCATCATAAAATAATAAATGGTAGTACAAAGCTTATTTTTCTGCTTAACATTTTCAGATTTTTTTAAAGGTGTCATGGTACCTTTCGCAATAAAAACTCCCACATGGCTTCCAATTTTGCATGAAAAGAATATGGTTTAAATGCCAGTGTGAAAAATATGTGGATAAGATTTCTTGTCAGGTAAAAATAAGTTGAAAGTTACGGAAGCTAAAAGGTTATACCCACCTGGTATTCCAGTGACCGCAACCACATGCCAAGAACCACAGGCCAACTTGCCAATCCTACGACTGCCCATGGGTACTCTGTGAGGGCGCCACACTTTCCACGATGGTGGTTTATCGGGGCAAATTATATGACTGCTCCTACCCCACATGTATAAGGTACCATCGGCTGCAACAGAAAAAAGCAGCAGTCTTCAAATATAGGCCTATAAATAGCCAATGTCCACTTAACCATCAGTCAGTTACACTAACGGCTACTTCCACTAAGATAATTGGTTTGTACACGCAAAGTGCAACTAAAACATCCAATAGTATATATGATTGACAGCGTCACATCGGGGATGAATAGACTTAGAGTGTTGAGTGCTAAGCACTTACATACAGACTGTCCATTAAAGATTGGTTGGGATAAACTGACTGTCTTCAAAATCGGGAAATAGGGAGTTGGTTTTGGTTGAATTACTTACGTAACATGTAGTGTGTGCGTGTCTGCAGTGATTGGTGAATGTAATTAGCTAATTAAATCATGACAATGGTCATGTTGGTAACATGCCGTATGAATGTAGGTAAACAATCCTTCTCTTAAAGGCACACTCAGAGATTTTGAAATATAATTTTCTTGCGTATTAATACACAATTATAATTAAAAGGTAGTCACCTAAAATGGTCAATCCCAAAGTCTGAAAAGAATTGGATTTTTGTTTTGGTGTAGTAAACCTTGTGTGTAGTATAACAGTACCATTGGATAATGTGTAAAATAAAGATTCTGGATCTAGATTTTTATTTCAAGATTGTGATTTTCTAAATGAAGGACATCAAATTAGCTATATCACACAGTTATTAGTACGTGAATGAGGATTATGTATCTGTTCCAAACACTACAATTGTTGCAAAATTGAGATCAACTTTTACATTTTCAGCCTTGACCTCAGATGACCTATGACCTTGGTATGTGACCTTGGCATCATCAATAAATGAGGGGTCCCATGTTGCACCTATGATTCAAGTTTGGTTTAAATCCATCGAAGTATACAGATATTACAGGCAAATGTTAACCCTTTTTCACAACAGCAGACAACATCAACAGACAACAACAGTGGAGGCAGGTGACACAAAAAAGGAGATATTTATGGGAAGAAAAGGAATAAAACAGAACATATATGTCAAACCATAAAGCCCAATGTATTATACTTTATATAATGTACACACATTGCCAACATTTAACAACATCATGGTTGGTGGAGCATTGTGATGCAAACACCTTCTCATAAAGCAGACAAAATGCACCATTAGAATCCATTGAAATTGGAGCAATAAACTTTCTTTATGTATTGAACCATACGAAAGAAGTTATTCAACTCCGCAACTGCACCTTTCAACACTATACTTCGAGTCAACTTAAAGGGAGGATAAAAAATGTGAAAATTTATTATATTCACAGGGCCAAGTTTGCGGCAGCTAAACCGTCACCCCCCATCGGGTTTCTACAGAAATCTGACGAGGAGGGTAGCTGGTTTCCCTAGTAGAATAAAAAAGAAGATCTATATATATACAAGGGCGTCAGCTCTGGAGAGCTAATGGCGGCCATCCAGCACATGCTGCCTTGCATGGTGGGCGTGGTTGCCTAAAGGCTAGGCCCACCGCCGAAAACTGTGGATTGGCATCAGGAAGGGCATCCGGCCAATTATCTTTTGCTCCAATAAACCCTCACATAGCAGTTTTGCTGAATGTGAGGTGAATCCGGCCACCCTAGATTAACGGGGACAAAACCGGATTTAAAACTTTGGTTTAACTAACTTAAAAGCTTATAAGGGACAGGTGTCTAGAATTCCATTAAACTACTTTTACATAGGGCAGATCACCCAATAGTTTTAACAAGGTTGTGCTTTTGCGATCCACCTTTCCTTTACTCTCTACACACGTTAACCTCTATTGACCTTTGACCTGAGTATATAACCTTTAACCCTACCATAAAAAATGGTAGCAAAAATGAAGTATTTGAGAAAATTTTAACACCGTCTACCACAAATCAACATGCAGTGATTACTCTATAATATGCTAAACAGCTGATTGTGGTTCACACTAGTACAGAATAAACAAAGGTCAATAATGTATGTGTTTGAGGTCAAACTACACACAATATTGTACTACAAAATCTATGACATTTGCAGGGAAAAGCTTTTTATATCATGTCAGAGTCAGACTTCTACATGCACCCATTAAAAGGTCCAGTGTCAGATAATGTACTCTCTTGTCTCTGATACATGCATTTCAAACCAACCACTTTCAGGTTATGTTTGTAATAACATCAAGATAGCAATACATGAAATTTTAAGATTTTTTAATACTCCAGATTAGCAAAATTGCTGTTTTTCCCTTTAACTTTAAAACTTGCAGCATCCTTACAATGATGTCAAGAAGTTTTTATAATGATCTTAATGTTCTTTTCTGCCTATCTTCCTGTGATGCATCAATACAACTGACCTTATCAGTGCTCATCCCTGCCTGTGTGTGCCAGTTGATGACCCTATTCCCTATTGGCCTACAAAATAATCTCAAATTGAATATTTAGTCTGCCTGGAAAAACAGGTAAAAAATACATGAGTCTGACAGGAATATAGCCTTTTTTCTTCAGCAAGTACATATTTTATGCAATACTTTATAATCTGTGGAAAATGCTCTTTATCTATGAACTATTATATGTGTGATGATAAGATTTATGGATTATATTAGCCCATTTTGTTATAATGATGGTAACTGTCAATTAGGTTACTTAATGGAGCAAATCCAAGATTATCTGATTTAAAAACTGCACTTTATCATTTATGGACCAAGTAGTAAAGTTGTTGTGCCTGTCGTCTTACAAGGAGTATATTGTATATGCCTTTACCCCAGCATCTTTGTAGGGAAGTGTGTGTACCACATATCCTGCATGGGTATAAATCACAGACTCCCAATCAAAAATACATCGCAGTCCTCGGACCACTAGTGTCACCTGCCAGTCACCGGTTTGTGATGATAGGACCCTATTACCTTTGACCTTGATATGTGACCTTGATCTCATAAATAAATGAGGGTTTACATGTAATAAAATAACAAATATTTTCATTCTATGGTGACATGTGATGTTTGTAGTAGATAGCAAATAGTTGCATTCTATGATGACATGTGTTGCCTGCAGTAGATAGCAAATAGTTGCATTCTATGATGATGTGCTGTCTGCAGTAGATAGCAAATAGTTGCATCCTATGATGACGTGTTGTCTGCAGTAGATAGCATATAGTTGCATCCTATGATGACATGTGTTGTCTGCAGTAGATAGCATATAGTTGCATCATATGATGACATGTGTTGTCTACAGTAGATAGCATATAGTTGCATCATATGATGACATGTGTTGTCTACAGTAGATAGCAAATAGTTGCATTCTATGATGACATGTGTTGTCTACAGTAGATAGCATATAGTTGCATCTTATGATGGTATGTGTTGTCTGCAGTAGATAGCATATAGTTGCATTCCTATGATGACATGTAGTCTGCAGTAGATAACAAATAGTTCCATTCTATGTAGAGATGTGCTGTCTGCAGTAGATAGCAAATAGTTGCAACCTATGATGACATGTGTTGCCTGCAGTAGATAGCAAATAGTTGCATTCTATGATGACATGTGTTGTCTACAGTAGATAGCATATAGTTGTATTCTATGATGACATGTGTTGTCTACAGTAGATAGCATATAGTTGTATTCTATGATGACATGTGCTGTCTACAGTAGATAAAATGTTGCATTCTATGATGACATGTGCTGTCTACAGTAGATAAAATAGTTGCATTCTATGATGACATGTGCTGTCTACAGTAGATAAAATAGTTGCATCCTATGACATGTGCTGTCTACAGTAGATAAAATAGTTGCATTCTATGATGACATGTGCTGTCTACAGTAGATAGCAAATAGTTGCATTCTATGATGACATGCACTGTCTACAGTAGATAAAATAGTTGCATCCTATGACATGTGCTGTCTACAGTAGATAGCAAATAGTCGCATTTAATGACGATGTGCTGTCTGCAGTAGATAGCAAATTGTTGCATTCTATGATGACATGTGCTGTCTACAGTAGATAGCATATAGTTGTATTCTATGATGACATGTTGCATTCTATGTTTGAATGTGCTATCTGCAGTAGATAGCAATGTAATTTTTATGTTAACATGACATGTACGATAATAAGACTAGGGCTGCTAGAACCTTGAAAAACTATGTTTTGCCTGCTGTATGCAGCAGGCTAAGATAATGATATTTATCTCCTCAGTTTAACAAAAAGTTGTTATATTTTTATAATTACCTACTATCTAGGGTAGATAGCAGACAGTTGTACAAGTGAACCAAAGGTAGATAGCAAACAAATGTTGCATTCTTTGTTGAAGTGTTGTTTTGAACCTGATTGACCAACATTCTTTTCTATACAGTCAGCATATTTGGTAAATGTGCTCTCCAAATTTCAAAACACATCAAATCCACTTCAAACAACAACAATCAATACATCATAATTATGTTCAGTCAAGCAGGAAATAGAGTGAGAGTTCTTGCAATTAAAAAATAGAAGCCTCAACAATGGGACTGAATCATTAAAACTGTATACATCAAAAATTGTGCCAAAAAGATAGCATTATCATTAGACCAATCCTATGCTAACATCTGCACGATGATGAAGCATAAATCTACCTCCACCTGGATCAACATGATTTTAAATCAGGGTCCTTTAGCACGGGAAGGGAATATCCTAACTGGTGGGCCATGTTCTCCAAAGAAAATACTTATTATATTTGATAATGCATTTATAGAACTGTAACATCTGTAACCTCATATTTTCATAAAAAAATACATCGGTCCTCGGACCGCTTGTGTCGCCTGCCGTCGCGTTTGTGAATGATAGGCCTAACATAACCTTTGACCTTGGTATGTGACCTTGACCTCATCAACAAAGAGGGATCACATGTTGCACCTATGACTCAAGTTTGGTTCCAATTGAACTTCGACTTTTCAAATGAGGTCAATTTTACATTTTCAGCCTATTCTACAACTTGACCTCACATGACCTTTAACATTGGTATGTGACCTTTGACCTCATCAACAAATGGGGGATGCCATGTTGCACCTGTGACCCAAGTTTGGTTTAAATCCATCAAAGTATGTGGATATTACAGGCAAATGTTAACCCTTCTTCACAACAACAGACATCAACAGACATCAACAACTACAGTGGACAAAGTGATCCCTATGTGTCTTCCTGCCTTAGGGCAGGCGACACAAAAACTCCAAGAAAAAAATTATTCAACTGTACAGTGGATTTTGCATTTAATGCACTGCATCAAAAGTACAGCGGTAAGCAATTGGTATCAACAATAACATCATGCCACATACTAACTTGTACAAACGTTATGCGATATTGATAGTTTGTGATGGGTAGGTTGTGGATTTATTTACTGCACCTTTCTAAAAATATTATTACTGATTTCTGATCAGTGGTTGAAAATGTCTAAAGTGGCCAGCAAAATTTCTATTAAAGCCACCATCAGTCATTTTTTTTCCAAACTCATAATGCCCATTTTGTGTCTAGATTGCTAGTGATAGGTCATATCAACACCTTATATTACTCTTCTTTGTAAAAGCAGACAATGAAGTATTTTAAAGCGGTCTTGAAGATGCCATTTACGACTGTTTTTTTTACTAATAAAAGTCGGATCCCGACTTTTATTAGTAAACAATGCATAAAAATTGTCATTTCTTGACAAATACGGCGTGTTAAGCTTAGCCACTTACAGGGGTTTTTACTACAAGCATTTCCAATACAACAGTGCAAAAAATGGACTTTGATCAAAAATAGGGGGCACGATTTGTTTACATTTTGAAGAAATCCTTGATAGTATCTTTATAACATTGCATCTAGCCAGAAGAGCATTTCTAAAAGGGTTAACCAAAATGTTTGAAATATGCAAATAATGCACCCAAAAAGCTACACATGATATTGTGGCACTCTATCACCCTACCAAGTTTGTAATAAAATTGGATTGATTAAGCCCAAATCTATTGGTCGAGCTATGAGTTGCAAAAATATTGGGCGAGACGCAGTCGAGCCCAATATTTTAAAACTCATAGCGAGACCAATAAATATTGGGCGCAAATCATCCAATTTGATCATTATCATGCGTAGGATCCGATATTATTGCATATCGGACACCTCAAAGCATGATAATGAAGTAAATCGGACTTTGCGTTTAGCCAGCAGAACATTTCACAAAAGTTGAACCGAAATGTCTGTAAAATATGCAAATAAGTTAATTAAAATTCATGAACATGCAAATAATGCAGCCAAAAGCTACACATAACATAGTGGCACGTCACTATCATCCTATCAAGTTTGAAGTATATCAGGCATAGCGTTTAGCCTGCAGAGCATTTTAAAAAAGGTTAACTGAGTCATACATACAGACATATGGACACACAGAATTTGGACTAGTATGTGCCTCCATGAACATTCGTTCAGGCGACACAAAAATGCACTAAAACAATCACAGATATCTATATTTGATTTTTCTACAAACAAAATATTCTCACCATAAATTTCTTCATTAAAAGTAAACATGATGAAATAATCATAGCATCAATCAAAATTTAGCATTGTGTTTGCTTAATCAACCTTTAAAAAAAAAAAAAAAAAAACAATGCATAAAAATTGTCATTTCTTGACAAATACGGCGTGTTAAGCTTAGCCACTTACAGGGGTTTTTACTACAAGCATTTCCAATACAACAGTGCAAAAAATGGACTTTGATCAAAAATAGGGGGCACGATTTGTTTACATTTTGAAGAAATCCTTGATAGTATCTTTATAACATTGCATCTAGCCAGAAGAGCATTTCTAAAAGGGTTAACCAAAATGTTTGAAATATGCAAATAATGCACCCAAAAAGCTACACATGATATTGTGGCACTCTATCACCCTACCAAGTTTGTAATAAAATTGGATTGATTAAGCCCAAATCTATTGGTCGAGCTATGAGTTGCAAAAATATTGGGCGAGACGCAGTCGAGCCCAATATTTTAAAACTCATAGCGAGACCAATAAATATTGGGCGCAAATCATCCAATTTGATCATTATCATGCGTAGGATCCGATATTATTGCATATCGGACACCTCAAAGCATGATAATGAAGTAAATCGGACTTTGCGTTTAGCCAGCAGAACATTTCACAAAAGTTGAACCGAAATGTCTGTAAAATATGCAAATAAGTTAATTAAAATTCATGAACATGCAAATAATGCAGCCAAAAGCTACACATAACATAGTGGCACGTCACTATCATCCTATCAAGTTTGAAGTATATCAGGCATAGCGTTTAGCCTGCAGAGCATTTTAAAAAAGGTTAACTGAGTCATACATACAGACATATGGACACACAGAATTTGGACTAGTATGTGCCTCCATGAACATTCGTTCAGGCGACACAAAAATGCACTAAAACAATCACAGATATCTATATTTGATTTTTCTACAAACAAAATATTCTCACCATAAATTTCTTCATTAAAAGTAAACATGATGAAATAATCATAGCATCAATCAAAATTTAGCATTGTGTTTGCTTAATCAACCTTTAAAAAAAAAAAAAAAAAAAAAATGCATAAAAATTGTCATTTCTTGACAAATACGGCGTGTTAAGCTTAGCCACTTACAGGGGTTTTTACTACAAGCATTTCCAATACAACAGTGCAAAAAATGGACTTTGATCAAAAATAGGGGGCACGATTTGTTTACATTTTGAAGAAATCCTTGATAGTATCTTTATAACATTGCATCTAGCCAGAAGAGCATTTCTAAAAGGGTTAACCAAAATGTTTGAAATATGCAAATAATGCACCCAAAAAGCTACACATGATATTGTGGCACTCTATCACCCTACCAAGTTTGAAGTAAATCGGACTTTGCGTTTAGCCAGCAGAACATTTCACAAAAGTTGAACCGAAATGTCTGTAAAATATGCAAATAAGTTAATTAAAATTCATGAACATGCAAATAATGCAGCCAAAAGCTACACATAACATAGTGGCACGTCACTATCATCCTATCAAGTTTGAAGTATATCAGGCATAGCGTTTAGCCTGCAGAGCATTTTAAAAAAGGTTAACTGAGTCATACATACAGACATATGGACACACAGAATTTGGACTAGTATGTGCCTCCATGAACATTCGTTCAGGCGACACAAAAATGCACTAAAACAATCACAGATATCTATATTTGATTTTTCTACAAACAAAATATTCTCACCATAAATTTCTTCATTAAAAGTAAACATGATGAAATAATCATAGCATCAATCAAAATTTAGCATTGTGTTTGCTTAATCAACCTTTTTTACATTCTGAATTGAATCCATAACTGTCATAGTTATTGCAGTAATTGATTAATTGCTATAGTATCTATGTTAAAGACATATTAGGGTTGTATTAATACAGTATTGTTCACATTTTAACACCTGTGACTGTACTATGAGGACTGTTTGGGATATATATGAAGAGCGTATTATATGCCTTCCAGCTTTGCACATGCTGTATAGTTAGCTTTGTGTTAGGGGGGCTTTTTCATTGCTTAGCTTTTGTAAAGTAAGACAATCATTTTATTTGACTAGAATTAAATTTGTGTTGATATGTAGTAAACTCTTAATAGTCATAACTAGTATGTATTTTTTTTTGTGGTTAATTAAATCTAAACATGATAGGGAAGAGGTATATCAGTGACAAGGAATTATGCAGTATGTAATTCATGAGTTAAAGGATTAGCAGCGATTTGCTAATCCGAAACATCGAACAAATCATCAAAATTCATATTTTTATATTTTGTTACCGCCATGGATATAGGAACATAACCTGCAAGTGGTTGGCTTAAAATCTGTGTATTAAAGACAAGGCAGTACTTTTTATCTGAGTCTGTAATTTCTATACGTGCGTATCAAAATTCCGACTTGAGGTCAAAAGAGTCTTTCCCGGTGAATATCACAGATTCTCAGCGTGATATTGTGCACCATGACCCCCGGGGGGGCCACTTCTCAATGACAAGGGGGTATCATCCGTGTCCAAGCAATCACAAAAAGCACCCTAAATACGTATTTTCGAAGCTTGAATTTTCACCCCTAACACGTATCAGCAGCGCAATTAGCTACCCTAAACAAGTACTTGATGGAATTTGCGCCCCTAAACAAGTATCAGTAGCGCAATTTTGCATACCCTAAACAAGTATTTGTCTTTCTCCCTACCCTAAGCAAGTAATTGATGCTATTATTACCCCTTTATACGTAAAAATCCAAAACCATATTCTTTTGGACACCAGAGAGGCTTGTGTGAGCTTGGTGTATTCAGAAAATATCTGGGGGAAAGTTAATTTTTAAGCCAGGATATGTATCCGAGGAAAGGTATTTAAAAGTGGAATGCATTTTGAGCCAGGGGCGTATCCAACAATTCACAGGACGGCGGCACAACTTGTCGAAAAAAGTCAACGATATGGCTGCTGAGCGGCCATTGCGTTACATGCAATCTTCACTTTCCAAACGCACATTTTCATGCGAATTTGATAGAAATAATTTGAAATTTGTAAGTAAATCACTATAGCAAAATATAGGTATGATAAATGGGCTTATGAAAAGTAAAACAGACTTGATGGGTTAAGGTGTCACAGAGAATTCAAGTGGCACGGGAGGGAGTGCCGCTCTCGCTCTCTCGCGCCAAGCGCGGAACCCATGCCAAGCAATGTTTGATTTCCGAAATACATTTTCTCATGCAAATTTGAAAAAAAAAAAAAACAATTTGATATTTGTATTAAAGTGGTTATTTTAAAATGCATATTAGGCCAATGATCGACGGTATAAACAATAAAATATAGTTCATGCATGTAAGGTTTTATTTGAACTAATCATAAAATTAAAGGTGTTCATGGAGAGTTCGTAAATGGCACGGGGGTAGGTCGCGGAAACCTTGAGGTATTTAGTTTTCAAGACATTTCCTATGGGTCTGAAGGATCCGGGAGAATTCCCATTTAGAGAACTTTATTTTCGGCACTTGCAGCGCAGCGATAAATCGGCATTTTCCCTGAAAATTACCGACTCCATGCAATTATGCACCCAAATTATGTCCCAAAAGTTATTTTAAGAAAATCATAAGCCTAGAATTGACTGACATTTAAATAAATTTAAATGAGTTTTAATTGCTAAAACATTGTCCGTTTCATGGGTAAGTGATATAGAACAATTTTGGTATAGCGACATAATCAGGCAATCACAAAAGGAGTCGTCATTTCTCAATCTCAAACCAATAGGGAGGCCTGTACTAAAAATCATGTATATGGTTTCTTTACCGCGCGTAGCGCGGAAAATGTTGGAAATTTTGGGATTTGAAAGCACAGGTTGAAGGCAAGTACAGACTTCCGAAACACTTTTAAATTTTTGTTTTATGCTGAAATGAATATAGACCTAAATGCGTAATTCTTCATTTAGAAAATATAACCTTTTTTCTTGATTTTGGGTGATTTTAGACCCTTTCCTGATCCTGAAAAAATACCCTTTTTACGTGGATTCTTGGACACGGATGATACCCCCTTGTCTATGAAGACTGATCCCCCCGGGCCATGACCTCATGGTGCACAATATACAGTTTGACCTCAAACACAAACATTATTGATCTTTGTTATCCTGTACTAGTGTAAACCACAATCAGCTGTTTAGTGTAGATTTTGAGACATCGTCGTTGTATGTCTATTTGCAGGAGACGGTATAAATTATGCAAATGAGCTAATTAACATAATTATAATGCAGGAAATCAGATACAAAACTACAGAGCACCAATACTCATTTTGGGCTACAATTTCACAAAGTTTAAACTTCATTGGCCTTTGCATTGATGAGTTGCAGTGAATTAAAGATTTGGCTGGACGCCTGATCAAACACCTAACCAAACAAACGCTCACCAAGACAGCACCAAAACATAAACTCGACCACATGTTGTTGTTGTGTAGTTGCCCCCAAGTGGTTATTCTCCATGTTATTCTCACTCATGCATTGTTTTTCTTCGTGCCATTGTGTTTTTTTATGTAATATGCCATTGATTATGTGGAATATGCATGGGTGGATACCAGCAGGGCAATAACCAGGGGAGGGCGGTGGGGACGAATGCCCCCCCCCCTTAAAAAAGCCCCCAAAACCCTAAAAAGTGCTGGAAAAGCCCAAAAAAGGCAAAATTAGGGTTGTTCTGCTTTTTTGTCAAAAGAAAGGTTAACATTTTGGTAAAAAAGTTCACTTTGCCAAATTTGCCTTTTGCATTTTTGAGGAAAAATACCCTTTTGAAAAAAAAATGTCCCTCCCCTAAGAAAACCCAGATTATGAACATAAGATACTGGGACATCTTTATTCTCTTCAATGAGATCGCTAAGAAATGAAAGATATCATCTCCTTGACTGGGATTTGAACCTGGGAACTTTAAGACATTCCCCACTTACCCATTACTGCTGCTGAGTATGCCTCCCCACATGCGACCTGGGAGACTCTCCCCATGAAAGCACTTCTTGGTAATGGCTTGGGCTCACTCAAATATATCACTGTTTCTCCATGTCCTAACTGGCCTTCCGTACCCCCACCCCAACTGTACACTGTCCCGTTGGCTGTCAAGAGAGAAAGAAAAATACTGCAAGTTAAAGTTTGTAAGAGCCCCCTGCTGGCAAGCAAATATGCAAATGAGCTCATTAATATGCACAAAAATGAAGACACAGTACATGGGTATTCCTTGTATGCACCACTACCCACAAGTTTTGTCAAATTTGGACATTGTATGGGATTTGGTTAAGGTTCACCTTTTAAGTTATGAGCCAATCAGAGCAAATATGCAAATGAGCTCATTAATATGCACAATTATGACACAGTGCATGGATATTACCTGCACAGAGACTTTGAACAGTACACCTGTGGAATAAGAGTGGTAAGAAAGATTTTGCACAGTTTTTCAGGTGAATGAAAGTGAAGTCTGAAATACACAAAGTATGACCTTTGACCTACAGACCTGTCTGTCACAGCGCAAGTAGCAGTGAGGCTGATCAGTCTGTGACAAAACATTCTATTGCATCTATTTTAGTAACAACCACACCCACCCAAATTTCAAAGAAATTGATTGACCACCTTCATTAAATTAAACAAAGATCACAGCCCAGTAACTTGTGTCACTACCACGGCAAGATGGCAGTCTGGAACATGACCTCAGATGACATTTGACCGTGGTCCATGACCTTTGACATCATCCACACATGAAGGAACCCCTATTGCACCTTAACCCCAAATCTGGTTTAAATCGGACTTAAAGGCTTTTCGAAGGAGACGCGAAAAATGAAAACCTAACCAAACTGGAACACACACATACATACATACATACATACATACACATACATACATACATACATACACATACATACATACGGACATTTGCACCCTCGCAATATCCCCCTCTGCTTTTCAAGCCAGGAGGATAACAATTATATGGATGTGGTTTGTTACTAAAAATAAATGCAATGAAATATTTCTGTCACAGATGGACAAAATGCTAACTCTGAACTGATATCCCCTGGTAGAAACTAAAGTTCTGTGGTGCAAGTATCATCTAGACAAGTTCAGGGGTCTGGAGGTTTGAGGGGGAGACAGACAGACAGACAGACAGACAGACAGACAGACAGACAGACAGACAGACAGACAGACACCAACAATGCCAACAAGGCCACTGACCGATTTTGCTATGACAAAATTCCCCTTCTGTTAAAGTGACGGGGGATAAAATAAAAGCAAAACATTTAATGAGCATTCTTATTCAGTGGGCGGGGTTTAGTAAGCAAACACACAATATCATTGGTTGTTGCCTATCTAATATGAGACGATATTAGATAGTGCATCGTCATGTAAGTGTTTACGTGTGGGTGTACAAGGTTATGCAGTGCACGCAGCTAGTACGGGTTGGTTATTTTTGACAGCGGGGGAATATTTTTGCCTTCTTAACTAATATTATTGAAATAAAGATATTTTTGGTGATTAAAACCACCAAAACTAAATAAGAATGAGAATGAAAGATACCGCCGGCATCCGCTAATCAAATATTGGACTGCCAATCCAATATGACACGATATTAGATAGGCAAAACAACAAATCCTATCTTTTATTCTCTAAATAGATATTTAATAATTTGACTATTTGTTAAGCAGCTGAATACGGTTGTTAATTTATCTATAAAGCATTTAGCTTCTAGATTGTTAATTTATATATAAAGCATTTAGCTGTTTATTCCTAGCACCTGGTATGGTGGATGAAGTGTGATGATAGCACAAAAATACACATTAATCATATTTAAATGGGGTGAGTGCCCCTTAACCATTCACTCTAAAAATGCTAAGTACAGTTTCCCCAACCCTGGATATGCTACTGAACTCCTAAAAGTTGGATACAACTTTTACCACAGCTGTTTAAGTGTCATTTATTATGACAAAACCAGAATAAAATGAAAAATATCAATGGCGACACAATTCTGACAACTAATTTGGATTATCTATACCACTAACTTCATCCTGTGTAAATTTTATGAAATTTCATTGCGGGAAATCTTGTTTAAAACGTCTCTCTATGGAGAATTGAACTATAGAGGGTGCTATAACATATAAATCATGACCTTTATAGGCCTATATGGCAAGATTCCTGTAATGGATTTTTCTGATTTTTGCAGAGGTAATAGCTCTTGCACATCCCCACTTATATTAGTTGGCAAAATTGTGTCTCCATTGCTTAAAATTGCTCTAAAAATAAAAGAGACCATTTGCATGGGTTCAAACTGCCGTGTTACCCACGTTGGGTAATTATTAATCTAAAATGCATACAAATATTACCTAATGTGTGTAAAATTTGTCGCCAATTGTTGAATGCTTGATAAACTCTCCACAGTTCAGTTGGGTAAGAAGATGACGCACATTTTACTAAACATAATGGGGCCACAAAAATTTCTACAAATTTTTACTGGGGATTGCTCATTTTCTCAGAAACATTGGTGGCCTCTCACTTTATTTGTAATAGAAAAACTGAACAAGACGAAAATTGACAATTAACAAAAAATAGGTCAAAATATTGTGTGTTCAAATAGTGACGGGCACAAAAAGCAACACATCCTAGGCCCCACATGGACCCAGTGGATTCAATTGTTCGATCTTCCTTCACATTGTGCAGCATCAACTTTGTCCACTATTCTAGGCAATAGTTGGGGTTGAAATAAGCATTGTTTATTACCAGTAGAAAATCTAACAGGCTTTTGATCTTGATATCTGTTGATTGCATTGATGAGAATCTTATGTAGATAAATCCAGGGCCTTAACGACAGGGGAGTTAGTTTTGGGAGTGCGAACTTCCAAATGACCTTTTTTTGTACAAGTGACCGCCCCCCCAAAATGGTCCTTTTTTGGACTTTTAACATCTCATCACCAAAGGATGGACTTTTTTTGTCAGAAATCGCTCTTGGCAAATTTTGACCTTTTGTATAAAAAATGTGGAACTTTTTTTGCCCTTTTGTGGAATTTTGGGGGGATGCGACCGTACCTCCCCGCAGCCCCCCTGCGTACGGCTGGCAGGGATGCCTGGAAAAGAGGGGGATGAGTTATAGTGTTGAGCCCGACACATCCAAAAATAAAATTATCACATTCTTAGCTTTTGATTGCAGCTTATAATAGTCTAGCACACGCATATGGCCCACACCATAACCATTTCAACTTAACCTAGACACTTTTTAAAACTTTTTTTCGAAACACTTTTTTGGCCAGTTCAGACCATCGTATTCGTGTATGGAAACTCAGGGCCCAGTATGTGAGTACTTAGTACGATCAATAGCTTACATTATACTGAATTCGCATACTATGGGCCCTATGTGTTGATAATGTTTTGTTGCTGACTACCACTATGTGGGTGCTATTCCTCTATATATCAGCAAAGACGGTTATTTTCCCCCTGGATGTTTTACTATCACCATGTGATGGCATACTTTATCATTATACCCTGACTTTTGTTTTAACCTTTGGTTTAATATGACTAGAGTTCCATTATTATAAGCCCTTCATGGGCTACAGAAAATTACCCACCATGTCTTCTTTAGGTGAAGTTATTAACTTTTGACTGCTCAAACTAATGACAAATGAGGACATTTGAAAAATATTAAGAAAAGTAATGAGTGATTTTTAAAGCTAATGATAGGTTTGTGCTAATTTAAAAGTGCCATGAGGAGATTTTTTTAGGAACAAATTTCTCTCAATTGCACGACGTTGTAACCACCTACCAAGACGTTCCCAGGTTTATTGGACAAACAGTACAAAGAAAAACGCAAACCTTGTTTTGAACTTGCCTACTATCGTAATTGTCCATAGAACATCCGTGGCTTTGATTTCTGTCGGGCACCCAGAAATTCTAATATCATATATTCATAAAGACGGCTTATTCGGCTATTCACTTCAGGTGTGACTATACATTGGAAAGCATTCCAAATAGGCAAAAAACTCGGTTCGAAAAAATAGTGGGGCGCTTCTTTGGAAATCTCCTCATTCTCTTTAATGAAATAGTGGAAGCGGAAATACACCTTCCCCCCCCACCCACAATGTATCTTTGTTAATTCTTCTCAGAAATTATTTCTCTGCAGAATATTCCTTTGAAACCTTACCTAGAAGGTAAACCAAAATTAATTCAATATTAAAAAAAAAAAAAAAAAAATCATATATTTAAATATATTTTTTTATGTATTCTTTCAAAATATCAACCTAGAACTAAAGAATCTTCACCTTAAAATGCTCAATTCCAAGGTTTGAGAGGAATCAGATTTTCGTTTTGATGCAGTAAACAGTATGTATAGCTATAAATGGTCCAAAGGTTCCAAGTATGTGTAACACAATTCTGGGCCTACGAATTGATCCCAAAGATTGTGATTTTCCTATATGAAGGACTTCGAGGTGAGCTTAGCTATTTCACACATGATTAGTGTATGGACAAGCACATTTGTTTGAAATTGAGGGCCCCGCTCTGGAAATCTTTGAGTCAGCCTTTATAGGAGGTACATCAATTGGAATGCATCAAAAAGAAAGAAAATAACACAAAATGGATTTCAATTTGTCAGCTAGAGTGCATTTTCACAGAAATGAATTCTGTTTGCTAACATGAACTACCGAGAGCAAATTAAATGCATATCATTGAAAACTGTCATTCTAGACTATCTGTAATTTTTGAGGGTAATTTACAAAGCAAAATGCCATACAATTTGTAATTTATGCAGTTTGACATTTCATTCAGTCGTGGTGATGGCATATTAAAGTTGTTTATATTTTTGTGTGATATTCATAGTGTACATTTGCATTACACATAGTTAATTGTAAATTATGTGTTTTTACAGGCCTAATGTCTGTGTAATGGTCCAGAACAAGAACATTTCTGACAATCAAGGGGGGTGGCATGTTGAAGGGAATTTTTTTTAATCCTCGAAGCTCTCAGAGATTTTCCCGATATGGAGCCACTCATTTTCAACAATTGTGTTTTTTGCATGTACATCTCTTGTCCATATACTAAGCACTGTGTGAAATACTAAGCTCAATCGGGAATCGTTCATATGAAAAATCAACATCTTGTTTAAAAATTCCGGATCGATTTTGTTTACACAATCCTATGCACTGTTTATACTATAAATGTTTTATACTGCATCAAAACGAAAATCCAATTCATCTCAAACTTTGGAAGTGGAGCATTCTTAGGTGAATGTCCTTTATGTTCTAGTTGACTATTTTTAATTAATATATTTAAAAATTAGATCTGAAATCTCTGATTCAGACTTACTTTTTGAGTACTGGTTATTTTTTAGCCAAAGGGACGGCCTATGCCGCCAAAACTTCAGGAGGTATTTTTACCAAATATCCATTCGCTCATCAATTTTGTTAGCGAAAACTATTTTGTGCAATTAAAACTACCATTCTAAACTTTGTCATCATGTGAGTACAGAATGTCGTAATTGCAATAGCTGCCATGTTGATACCTTGTGCTGCGATGAGTCAGTGGATCGTGAAATGGCACTTCAGTTGCCACCATCCCGGAAAGAACCATTCAAAAGCCACTGCCTAAACAAAGACTTGGGATAATATTATGGTTTGATATGAATATTCTGACCAATGGCAGCTATTGCACTTATGACCTTTCATGCCTTTACATACGATTAAAATCTTCCATAACTTTCCCCTTTACACTTAAGTAAATCTAAATAACAGAAGACTTTGCAGTTATCCATTTCCTTATTCGATGTGGCCACTACTGTCAATGTATTGGGGGTCCATAGCCATAGACACCCAAGCAAAATTTCTTGAAAACAGGGTAGCAATTTGAAGGGGACATGAAAACTTAAGTGAATGCAAAACAATTATCTGGCACAAATGATTGACCTTATGTTACCTTTTCCAACAGGTGTAATTCTTTTATACATCCCTTGTTGTACCATCCACCGCGCACCATATATGTACTAAAGTTTTGTTTGTTGCCTATGAAGTTACGTTTGATTAAATATAGTGTCAATAGCCTTTCGTTTTAGATTATCTATTGTTTTTCACGTGCTTATTTTCACGATGCCTGGTCTGTCCAATAATGCAGGTCATCAGAATAATGCACGGATCATCAGATAATGGCACGCGGGTCACCACAATCACAACTTCTCGTGCAACGAGAAATACCGTCAATCACTTTGATATTGACTTACTGCTCATACAAGTCACATGTCTGCATCTTAACATACCCTCTACGAACTTAGTATCTACACTCTATGGTGTCAGTCCTGACTAGATTATGAGTTGAAAAAAATATTGGGTTTCTCGTATAAGTATAGTGGAATTCACTATGCGCAGACCCTTTTCAATAGATGTGATTTCGAACTGTTTCTTTCCAAATGCGTACATCTTAATTAACTAGAACAAGCTTGTTGTACTCTCAAAGGACGATACGTTTGACTTTAAATATTGACCTTATATAAATTCCTTATGGTTTTATAATTTGTCAAGTTCGGAAGCCGTTCAGAAAGTTTAGCTGCTAACGTATAGTGACGTCAGCGCGAGATTTCTTGGGCGCACCAGTAAACCGCCACACCTGGCTTAAAAGCACAGCGTTTTTACACTCGCGCAAAGATGCATACCTTGACGCGTCGTAAAAGCTGCGTCAAGGTTATGACGTCAATGCACGGAGGTAGAAAATGGACTATAATCATGGGTGCTATAAGATGGCCCATCATAATTAAGTATACTTCAAGAAACCCCAAAATTCACAAATAAATCGTTTCAATGCAGAAACCATTCAGTTTTGTACATGCATGTCCTGCTTTGGTCCTGTTACATCGATACATGGGCGTTCGAATTGAAAAAAATTCATATGCATTTAAATGCCCAATCTCACTGATGGGTTTTGATTTTGGAAAAAAGTAGGGCAGTGCGAAAAGTGTATCTTTCTTTCATGTTCAATTACGCATTTTCATCACTATGGGGTGTTTGTTTTGAACTTGCCAGGGAGGTCAGGAGATTAGCCCACTCTAAAGTGTCCTTAGAGAGTCTGATCTTTTCGCACTCCACGATCAGTTTCAAACAAACTAAGCACAATTAATTGCTTCAAGGTCTTTTTGACACTATTTATAGAGTAGAACTTTGGACTTTGTGGAGTGTAGAATGTTTTTAATTTAGTTTAAAACGACCTCAAATTTGGGATAAATTTACGGTATTATTAATGTTAATGTAATGATTTGAAGATATTGTTTTTCAAGTTTATATGCGGACAAGACCACGCCTCATGCATTCGACAGATAATGGCATCTTGACCATACGGTCCCGCGGTGCGATTATCCTGTCGATATGCACTAGGCTAAGGTCCTTACCTTATCATACCTGGGCAACGTAAGATTTTTCACCACCCTAGGCTCAATGAGCGTACATTGTAACAACCATTCCAGAGTATTATATGAGTGCTGATCACAATAGTAATATCGATTTATTTCATAAATGTTATAACTCTCTTCTATTTCCTGGAGGAAGGGAAGGGGTAAAGGATTAGAATTACGAAGATTTGGGCATAGATTCCATCATGGGCCCCTGGCCGCCCAAGTCCACATCAAGCCTTAAGGAGTGCAAGCCCCGAGGTGTCCTGGGTCCAGCCAGTGATTTTTGCCCATAGTGTGTGTCATATAGTACGTCATCGCATTTTCTTAGACGTACTGCATTTTCTAGCTCAGCTCACGGAGTTTTATTGAGTCATGGTCATGTTAGGGTTAAAGATTGGGAATATTGCAAATCTGGCACACCGATCCCCATTGGTCTTGTGGATAGGTAGCTGACCTCATGATACATTGGTATGGGATTCAAATCTCACTCCTGTTTCTTTTGAAATATATAAATTTTTCATTATTTTTCAGGTTAGTGGGAAAAATTCTAAGTCCCCGCCAAAGAAAAAGATCAGCAAAACCAATACCTGCCCTTGGAGTTTAGTGAGGGAGACCTGCTCTTGGAGCATGGTTCGTGGTCAAAAACTACCACGTGCGATACATGGAGCATGTAACCACAATGCCTTTCCAATGAAATCACACAACCTAACAAATAACAGACTGTGACTATGAAGGACAATATCTGTCAAACGGACTGATCTTTAATTATTACAGATTTGTCATATTACCACTTCCACACCACAAATTACTTAAATACATGATGTTATAATGACACAACACACATGCAGCAAACCGCACTAAGCTAACATTAACATTTCATTAACGGCACCATATGTAATTGATATTCTATTGGTGGTTTTAGAGAGAGATTAGTCTCTAAGTTAGTTTATATGGTGAAAAGCTTACAAGTGGATGGATGGCGTTGCTTGGATAACAGCTACAAAGTTTACTAAGAGTAATTGGATTGCATTGCACTTATGCTATAGGAGGCATTAGGCATGATAGCGATTGGCTTTAAGTGTAGGGCATGTACAGGTTTATCTTTAATTAATTATGTGCACTTTTTCACAGGGTATTACAGGAATGCATATATGTGGCTGACCTACATTTTTCCATGTGCATGTCTTTGTTACAGAGAGAGATGTGTAAGCTGTTGCTACAAAATCTCCAGAGCATTTTTTGTGCTGATAGTTAATTAAAAATGACAAAATTGATAGAAAATAGAGTTACTTAGCAGATGTTGATCTGTTACACTGTTAAAACAGTGATTAGAAATTAGACTCCTTTCTAAACACTATTGCACAATATTCTATACATTTTGAAATATCTAAACATTTTTTGTCTTAACATTATTAATATCTTAATACCTTATATCTAAATAATTTAAACTTTAAATATGTTTAGGTATTTGTTGGTAGGTCACAAGGGCACATGTGGTCCAGTGGATACAACGACCGCTTCATGACCCAAAGGTCCTGGGTTCGAGTCCCGCTGAGGCCAATGTGTTGTGCACTTGGGCAAGGCACTTTACCTTGCTTGCCTCTCTCCACCCAGGTGCTAAATGGGGAGCTGTTAGGAATATTGTCCATTGAGCGCCGCCCAAAGGTATGAGTATGCCTTGGGCATTGTAAGGCAGCTGACATATTCTAGTGGCAGCGGAATAAATGTAAAAGCGCTTTGATACATTGTGAAAAGCGCTATATAAATGTCGACATTTATATATTTAGGTGTTTAGACATTTGACACAGAGAATTAAGAAATTTAACATGTTTAATACTAAATGCTACTTCGCACCACATTCTAAACACTATTTTATAGAAGTTTATTGATAATTAGGACAAAAGGCAACAGTACATATCATCTGAAAGCTTACACTGTATAAGATGTTACTTATCACCATGAAATCATCCCTATTAAAACACACAAAAACTATGATTTAAGAGAAATCATGGTTTTTGGACAAATATCCACATTATTTTTTTAATATTTACATACACCATATACCCACAGCAAACGTATTATGTAAAAGTACCTCTACCTTTCCAGAATCTTGCAAGAAAATGAAAAATAGAATCAAAATGTAGAAATCTTAAACCCCCATCTTAAAAAAACCCCATGATTAGGTGTTACATCTGGGACCTGAACTTTAAGGAATTTATGACAACGGCCAAAACTATTGGTTTACAATTTTTTTATCAGCCAGGTTATCAAGAATACTAATTTTAGACCTAGTCACTAGAGCTATATATGGGACCACCTTACTCTAGGGCATGGCCGATATAATATATGAACGTTTTCATCTTAAGAATGGATTTCACCCCAAATCCCCTCTGTAAAGTTTTTGGCAACAATATTTCATCTGTTATTTCGATGTGAGAGCTACAAACATAATTTTTGTAAGACCCTAGAGTACGGTGTAAAATTAATATGGTCGCCAAAATGCGCACGTTTCGTTATAACTTACAACCAAACATCTTTTAGGCCCTAAAATTCACGGGTAAATTAGAACCAGCAACCAATGGTGCTGTAGCTCAGCATGTCATTAGTAGGGCCTTTATCAATTGATTTGTGGCACAAGAAGGAATTTACTTGGGTCAGCGGTTTTCTGACCAAGTCTGGTTATATTGAAATTGCTTTGTGCCCAAGGAGGAAATTTCTAGATTTTTTCAAAGAATGCCCCTTTAATCGCCCGACATTACCTTTACCCAAAATCTGATGAACACCCCATATTGGGCCTTTAGGTCCGTGGTTCTTCTGACCATATTTGGTGATAGCACAATGTGATGTGATCAAGCAAAATGAGTCGGAATCACAAGTAGTGATTATGAAGATATAGCCAAACAAAGGAACATGTCTTTTGTGTCCTATGGTTTTTTCCACCCTTCAACTGATTATATCTTTGAAAGTAATTGGTCAATTTCAATGGGAATTCTTCATAAAATGTAGTCTTTTTATCTATGCATACAGCTAATGAAAAAGTAAAATCAAAATTTGACCGACTTCAGACTCATTTTGGCTGATCGCTCATCAGCAATTGATTTTGGCACAAGGAGGAATTTTATAAGATTCAAAGAATGCCCCGTTTAATATTTTTTGTGACGTGCCCCATGGACCTTGAACCCAATCTGTGAATACCCATCCGGGCCCTTGGGACGTGGTCCTTCCTAGCACCTTTAGTGGATTATAGCAATGATTGGTGGCAAAGAAGGAATTAAATAATTTTCAAGAATGCCCCTTTAATCACCCATGTGATTTTTGACCCCAAATCTGTAACACCCTATGGGGACTTGAGGTCAGTGATTCTTCTGGAGCACATTTGGTGATATAGCAATTGATTTGGTTGGCACAAGAAGGACATTTATAGATGTTTCAGAAGAAATTCGCCTTTCATTGGTCCATGTGATCACTTGTGACCCAAATCTGTGAACACCCCATATGGGCCTGGGTCGCGGTTCTTCTGACCAAGTCTGGTTTTTAATTGAAATTGCTTTGTGGCACAAGGAGGAATTTCTAGATTTTCAAAGAAGGCCCCCTTTAATCGCCCACATGACCTTTACCCCAAATCTATGAAACACCCCATAGGGGCCTTAGTCAGTGGTTCTTCTGACCATAATTGGGGATAGCACAAAGTGATGGATCAAGCAAATGAGTCGGAAGTCACACGTATTGATTATGAGATATAGCCAACAAGGAGAAAAAGTATTTTGTGTCCTATGTTTTTTCCACCCTTCAACTGCTTATTCTTTGGAACTTAATGGTCAATTTCAATGGGGATTTCAGAACAAGCAAAATGTAGCTTTTAATCTGATGCATACATCTACATGAAAAAAGTAAAATCAAATTTTTTTTTTGACCGACTTCAACCCTTTTCTTGATCGCATCACAAATGATTTGTGGCCAAGAGGAATTATAGATTTTCAAAGAATGCCCCGTTAATTGGCTCATGTGACCACCTTTGACCCAAATCTGTGAATACACATACGGGCCTTTGGACAGTGGTCCTTCTTAGCACATTTAGTGATTATAGCAATTGATTGGTGGCACAAGAAGGATATTAATAGATTTTCAAAGAATGCCCACTTTATTCAGCCCATGTGATTTGACCCCAAAAATCTGTGAACACCCCATATGGGACTTGAGTCAGTGATTCTTTAGAGCTACTTTGGGATTATAGCAATTGATTTGTGGCACAAGAAGGAAATTTATAGATTTTCAAAGAATGCCCCTTGAATTGTCCAGGTGATCTTGACCCAAATCTGTGAACACCCCAGATGGGCCTTGGATCTGCGGTTCTTCTGACCAAGTCTAGTGATTATAACAATTGATTTTTTTCATTTTGCATCTTTTTATAGATTGTCAAAGATGCCCCTTTTAATGGGCCCATGTATCTTCGACCGAAATCTGTGAACACCATATGGACCTTGGGTCAGTGGTTCTTTGAACCAAGTCTAGTGATTATAACAATCTGAGTTGTGGCACAAGAGGAATTTATAGATTTTCAAAGAATGACCCTTTAATTGGCCATGTGACCTTTGACCCAAATCTGCGAACACCCCCACATGGGCCTTGAGTCAGCGGTCTTCTGACAAGTCTAGTGATTATAGCAATTGATCTGTGGCACCATAAGGAATTTACAGATTTTCAAAGAATGCCCCTGTAATCAGCCCATGTTGTGATTTTTGACCCAAATCTGTGAACACCCATATGGGACGGGAGTCAGTGATTCTTCTTGAAGCACATTTGGTGATTATGCAATTTGATTTGTGGCACAAGAAGGAATTTATAGATTTTCAAAGAATGCCCCGTTTAATTGGTCCATGTGATCTTTGACCCAAATCTGTGAACCACCATATGGGCCGTGGTTCAGCTGGTTCTTCTGACCAAGGTCTAGTGTTATACAATTGAGTTGGGGACACCAGAAGGAATTTATAGATTTTCAAAGACTGCCCCTTTTAATTGGCCAATGTGATCTTTGACCAAATCTGTGACACCCCATATGGGACTTGGGTCAGCGGTTTTCTAACCAAGTCTAGTGGATTATAAACAATGATTTGTGCCACAAGAAGGAATTTATAGATTTCAGTGACTGCCCCTTTAATTGGCCCATGTGATCTTTGACCCAAATTCTGTGAACACCCCACAGGGCCTTGGGTCAATGATTCTTCTGACCGATTTTCGCTTCCAATAGGCCCAAGCGTTTGGCAACAAGATGCTTATGGCAAGTGTAACAGACAGACAGACAGACAGACAGACAGACAGACAGACAGACAGACAGACAGTAGATTAGATAGAGTCAACACATTGCCATAACAATAGCTCTGCCTACTACGTATGCATGACTAAAAAATAGTAGCTTTCTTCTGATACCAAAATTTTGACCACTTCCAGTAAAGTCTGGGGTCCCTGGGGACGAGGCTATTAGCAATCGGGCCATGGACCTTTAAGTTAATTCTGCCTGGTTGCTCAAATTCATTATGCGTTATGACCGAAACTATTAAGTTTAGTCCTTGGGTAGGTCTAGCCCTATAATAGGCAGACTGAAATAAAGCTGTCTCATTATCGACAAGGAAATGTCTTGGTAATGAGAGGATTTCTAACAATATTATGCAACATCATATCTGATAATGACCCACAATTTCATCAAAATTTCTATAATTGCACTCGCTGAGCAGACATTTCAGGATTGTATGACAGTTGCAGAAAATATAAGCAGCAACTTTCAGAAACAGATTTTGTGTTTTCTTATTTAATTTACTTACTTCACTTACTCATTATTTATAATAATTACCATTTGTGCATTAAAATGCTTGATAACATGTACTTTTGTGGGGAAATTTTTTGCAAGACAATTAAAATTTTAGTTATAATATTGTGTCATTATAATATTGTAATCATGTGGCACCTGACCCAAAGGTTGTGAGTTCGAGCCCTGCTCTGGCCAACGTGTTGTGCCCTTGAGTAAGGTGCTTTAACTCAATTACTTCTCTTTACCCATGTATATAAATGGGTAATGGCATTATGCAATGTAATGAAGTTGTAGCAATTCCCCTACAGCAACATTATATGGTGGGACCATGGGAGTCTGGCTCAATTGCTTCGAAAGAGAGAGTTCCTGTATCAGGGTTGTGGAATTTCCTTTTTTGAGCTGATTTCCTCTTTTTAAAAATTGTGTTAGTAACAAAATTGTAGTCTTTTCTTTTATTTTCAGCTTGTTTTGGGCATTTTCTTCTTTTTTTCTGTTTCCTCTTTTTCCTATTTTTTTTGTCCATGGCCTTTCACATCCATTTGTCCAGTCCTCTCTACACCCTCCTTAAAGTTTGAATCCTACATCTCAGCACTGATTATAATTGTGCGCTCCCCTTAAGTTTTGCTGCTTCTGAGGCTACTGGGGATACCTGCCTGCCTGTCTACTTGTCAAGCTCTTGTCAATCCACATTCTAAAGAAGATTAATTATTTCATGCAAATGCATACAACAGATAGCAAACACTTCATGTCCAGACCCCTCTGAAGCTATCCACACTCTCTGGTATGTAGCTATGTAGGTCTGATTCATGACTCCTTAAGGGTTGTACCAGTATCTTCTCCTAAGGATTCAGGGCAAAGAGGGGTTTAATAAAGTCAAAGTCACTCCTCCTTTGATAAGAATCCAACAT